>JAHRHZ010000268.1:29687775-29725363 GCA_024137785.1 Ginglymostoma cirratum | reverse complement strand
GCTGCTTGACCTGCTGTGTTCATCCAGCCCCATGCTTGTTATCTCGGATTCTCCAGCATCTGCAGTACCTTTTATCTCCAGTACCTATCTAATGTTCTGTCATCGCCCATAAAACTAGGCTACATAGGAGCAAATGTCAGAGATGCAGCCAGCATTGTGACCCTAACAGAGGCCAGATGTGCAAAAGAAGGACTATTTCAGATCCATGATCCTTATTAGATAATGAGCGATGAAACGCAATGAATTATACTAAGCCCCTGATTGTAATAAGAGAAGCACCAGAAATAGCACACAGAGCCATCGAGGGGGAGCATTATATTATGCCAGGATTGTTTGGCTTCTCTTCACTTTGTACTTGACTGTTGCATTACAATGAACATTTACATGATGTGTTGTTATATATGGAGGTTACAAATCATCATAAAGGAGAAGTTACTTTGCTCATTTACAGGATGAGGGCATCACTGGCAAAACCAACATTTATTGTCTATCCTTAATTACCTTTAACTGAGTAGCTTGCTAAGCCCCTTTAGAGGAATAAAGCACACGGCTGTGGTTCTGAATTCGCATGTAGACTAGATCTAGTAAGGATGGAAAACTTTATGGCAATTAGGTAACTTTTTAAAAATTCATTCACAGGATAAGGGTGTCACTGGCTAGGCTAGCACTTATTGCCCATCCCACATTGGTTGTCCAGACCAGTTAAGGATGGCAGTTTCCTTCCTTACAGGACATACGTGAACCAGATGGGTTTTCCCCAACAATCAATCCATGGTCATCATTAGACTCTTAACTTCAGGTTCTTATTGAATTCAAATTCCACCATCTGCCATGGCAGGATTCAAACCCAAGTCCCCTGAACACTACTGGCATCTCTTGACTAACAGTCCAGGGATAATAGCACTAGGCCATCATATCATTACTAATCCCAGCCTTTTAGTCAAGATATTTTAACAACTGAATATTTAAAAAGTGTCATTAATTGTATTAAAATTCTTGAGCTGCTCTGGTGGAATTTGAACTGTATTCTTCTGATTCATAGTCCAATGAAAACCATGACGCTACTATTGCCCATATATTTATTTGGTGTTTATTTGCTCAATCCGATAAATATTATAGTCTCTGCCATGTAAAGTCGAAGAGGGCTGGTATAATGTTGTTGTAGGATAGGTCCTAGACTAAAGTTGCATCATTTGAAGATGGAGGAGGCAGTTGTATAAGGTATCTGTTTTGAAAGAATTAATGTTAGACATCGCATTCAGCTCCATTCAATCTAAAGATGTCACACAATCTTGGGTGAAGAGTCAAGGAATTTAGCTCTAGATTTCAAAGGGGTCATGTGAAACAGGAGCAGAACAGACCATTCGTTCCCTCCTACCTGCTCCATCTTCGATTAAAATCATGACTGATCTGACTATTCCACACTCTTACCTACCCCACTAAAATATACAAAAGTTAAAAAAAACATGAGTTAGGAGTGGGAGTTGGTTATTTGGTCATGTGACTTGCTCCATTTAATAAGATTATGGCTAATTTGACTGTAACCTCAACATCACATTTCCACCTACTCCCAATAACCTCTTATCACCTTATTTATTACGAATCTAATTCTGCTTTACCAATATTCAAAAACTCTGCTTTCACAGCCTTTTGAAGGAGAAAGTTCTAATTGCTTATAACACTCAATAAGAAAAGTTATTGCCTCATTCCTGTCTGAACTGTCCTTACCTTTAAAATGATAAATCCTAATTCCAGATTGTCTCGAACAAAAACATCTTCTCCATATCCAGCAGTGTTTTTTTTGGAGCAGCACTCATCCAGGCAAGTGGGGAGAATTCCATCACACTCCTGATTTGTGTCTCATAGATGGTGGACAGGTTTTGGGGAGTCGGGAGGTGAATTACTTGCTGCAGTATTCCTAGTTCTGATGTGCTCTTGTAGCCACCGTGTTTATGTGATGAGTCCAGATGAGTTTCTGGTCAATGATAAGACCCCAGGATGTTGAAAGTGGGACATTCAGTGATGACAACACCATTGAATGTCAAGGGCAGTGGTTAGATTTGTCCTTTATTGGAGATGGTCATTGCCTGACATTTGTATGGTGTGAACATTCCTTGCCACTTGACAGTGCTAGCCTGGATATTTTCCAGATCTTGTTGCATTTGAACGTGGACTACTTCAGTATCTGAGGAGTCATGAATTGTGCAAACATTCCCACTTGTGACGTTATGATGAAGGGAAGGTCACTGATGAGGCAGCTGAGGAATGATTAGGCGTCACACACCACCCTGAAGAACTCCTTATAGAGACGTCCTAGAGCTGGGTTGATTGTCCTCCAATAACTACAGCCATCTTCCCATGCCTCCAACCAGCAGAGAGTTTGCCTCCTGATTCCAAAGCATCAACACACTCACTAGCTGCTCTTTTAGGAACCTTGGATGAATTCCATCAAGGCATGCAACCTGTCAGCCTGCAGCTCCAAGAAATTACTCAGTATCTTTTCTCTGGTTATTGCAATTTCCACGAGTTCTGTCTTTCTTTTCATTTTTTTAATTTACAGCATGTTACTATTATCATCTAAAGTGAAGACCACTGCAAAATACTCGATCAATTCATCTGGCATCTCCTTTCCTTTTAATTTTCCATTATTAATTTATTTTAAAAATTATTTTCTTAATTTTAGAAAAAGTCTTGCTGTACATATATTTATAGCTATATTTCTTGCACACTATATTTTTCTCTTCTTATTAATCTTTTAGTCATTCTTGGATTTTAAAAAGAATCCTATCCAATTTTATATGCCAACCATCATTACACAAACACATGCTTTTCTTCAAATTTGGTACAACCTTTAACATTTTTCAGTTAGCTACAATAGCTGGATCCTACCACTAGAATTTCCATTCTCACTGGTTTGTGTATTCTGAAATATCCCCTTAAATGTCTGCCACTGTATGCCTATGGACCTGTCGCAACATAGTTTGTCATTTTCACTTTAGCTCTGCTTTCAAACCTTCATAATTTGTTTTATTTATGTTTAAAATACAAGTCACTGACCCACTCTTATTTCCCTCAAACTGAATATAAAATTCAACATCGTCCTCACTGCTACTTGGGGACATCTTCACTGTGGGGTCACTAAAAATCCTATTTGTTGCATAATACATGATCTAGTATCGCCTGCTCACTGGTTAACCTCAAAACAAGCTAGTCTGAGAAACTATCCCAAAGACAAGAAAGGCAAATCTGGAATTAAGAGTCCAATGATGACCATGAATCCATTGTTGACTGGAAAAACCTATCTGTTTCACTAACGTCCTTCAGGGAAGCAAACTGCCATCCTTACCTGGTCTGGCCTAAATGTGACTCCAGACCACAGCAATGTGGTTGATTCTTAACTACCCTCTGGGCAATTAGGGATGGGCAATAAATACGACCTAGCCAGTGATGCCCTCATCCCATGAATGATCTTTCTTTTAAAATGTCTTATTTCAATTTACGTATCACTCAGGTAATTACCTATCTATTGAGGTTCTGCTTCCTAATTTGGTGCCCAACTCTTCATACCAACCATACGGACCCTTTCTCTTTGACCTGCTTGTGTTAGTGGTACCAACATGGTGGCTGGATCCTCCCTCTCCCAATGTGAGTTACTCTCTAATCTTAAGAAAACCATGGCACCAGGCAAGAAACATAGCCTTCTGAAATCTTGCTCTTTGCTGCAATGTCAATCCTTTTTTCTGCCCCCAACTTGAATGGCTTCCTGTACATGATGTCATTGTCTCCCTCCAGCCCTCATTGTCATCCAAGCAAGCTGAAACAACCTCAAACCTATCGGACAATTGCAAAGCTTCTTGCTCTCCAGGTCCCATTGCCTACCTCAGCTATAGATGTGCTCCCCCATCCCTGATCACTGATCAAAGCAAATCAGGATCCCATTCTAAGGTACATTTAATCTACCTGAAGTGTCACAATGTCTGCAGCTCAACCTCCAGCTCAACGTTTTTGTGTTGGAACTCAAGGAGCTTCAAATATCTTGCTGGACATGTTTGTCCTGGATCTCACTGGCATCCAGGGTTTCCTATATGCTGCAACATTCACACATTTTTTCCCCTTTATTCATTAATGGGATGAGGGCATTGCTGGCTAGCCAGCATTTATTGCCCATCCCAGAATCAACCACATTGCTGTGGATCTGGATTCACATGTAGGCCAGACCAGGTAAGGATGGCAGGTTCCTTCCCTATGGGATATTAGTGAACCAGATGGGGGTTTTCCCAACATTTGACAATGGATTCATGGTCATTGACAGTTTATACATCCCTGTGTAAACCTGGATTAAATATAGAATTTAAATGGCAAATTGCAGATCACTGTGAAATACAAATACGTTAGAAAGAGATCAAGATTTCCTTTACTCACCCGTCTCTCAGCTCTCTGCTCGAAGTCCCATTTTCCTCCTCCTGATAAACATAATTACTAGGACTAATTAGTTAATGTATCTGTTGATATCATTCAATGAACTGTATGTTGCTGTTTAAACAAATGCCTCTTTTTGTTAATACGTACTAGTCATTCATTCTCAACAACTGTTAGCTGAACAGGTCCTTACTTGCAGCAGGAAGGAGGATAGGTGGTAGCACTCTACCCAACTACAGATTACCAGTAGTTGGTCCTGCAAACATACAACAATAAAGTTTTCACATTGAAGGCAAACCATGTTAAACATACTTTTCAGTGTTGAATTGTGCACCTGTGACAACCTGGATAAGCTAGCTGTGTGGTACTAACATGAATGGGGAAGAGGCTTATTGTCATTTTGAGAGAAAACATTGCCTGTCTCATGGTGCTAATCTCACAGTAGTGTGGCTGTATCCCAGCACTCCCACTGTCCTGTGTGAGAACAGAACGTTGCATTGATAAGATGCTTTTGCAACTCGTTTCCATCCTTGCCTTTACGCAAAGTTGTTGGAGATGCTGAAAGCCAGTCAAAATGAAAGGAGTACGTTTCAATTAAACTCAGTTGATATTAGAATTTCCATTGCTGACTGGTGCTCTCTGACTGACAGTTTTATTTTGAGTCCATTCAGATGGGCATAAGATTCCTCTATGCCCTCTCCATTTATGCAAATTTCCAATGCTCTGTTGTATTCAGGCATTCCAGTGCACTGAGGTGGTTGTACCTTAGATGGTTGGGACCTTGAAGTCATCACCTGTTTCCTGGACATTAGGCTGTGAGCTCACTCTCTGGGAAGTTGATTTTTGATTTACTTTGGCTTGTTCCTATGCATGTGTGCTGGGTGAATCTCCCAATGCAGGTTCCTCTAGCTGATTCTTTACATTACCTTCAGCTGGCGTGTTCAAGAAGTTTCATTTTCAATGGGAAGAGGGTGTTAAGATGCTCTCTACATGTATGGATTCCACCGTCACCGGAACCGGTGATGCCTTTAACTTGCCCAATTTGGCAACAACGTCCTTTTTTTTGTACCAGCGCACCTTGTAAAGAATGAAAATGTGTTTGACTTGTTCTTCGTTGTGATGCAACTCACAACTTTAGTGCTTGCTGTACAAAGGATGCAATCTGCCCGAGTCAGCAGTGGGTAGGTACAAGGTGATAACTCGCTGTACGGTTTAGGTTGAAATCAATGGAAGTGGATAGATCTCACACACCTCCCCTCTGTGTGCACCCCTCTCCGGGTACAGGCAATGCAGTTACGGTCTCGACCTGCTGACCTCCAGGCTGATAGGAACTTGCCTGTGACATTGTGACGGAACACGCACAGCTCCCGAACCCGGCACGTGAGGAGGAGACTGACTGACTGACTCAGAGAGAGAGAGAGGCGGGTTCAATCCCAGCGCCGGCCCCAGCAGCACGGACATACAGCTCCAGTCACTTTCCCAGTCACCTTTGAAGAGAGAGCCTGTGAAAAAGCTCGAAACTGCACATCAGCCCCGACTGCTTCCAGATAGACAGCAAGTGTGCAGCTCGTCTGCAGTAAATAACCCATTCAGGATGTACCAGGGGCACATGCAGGTCAGTCAGAACGTATCCAAATACGTGTTTGTGTAATTTTGTGTTTTTTTAAAAAAAATTAAAATACGAGGTAACCTCAGCATGAACGTTGGCTTTCAATGGTCAAATGCAATTCAGAGCGAAACGAGAAAATGGCATGCAAAATGAAAAGGAAAATGATTGTCAAGGTGATCTGGCTGTGTTACAGAATGATACACAATAAAACACAAGTTTTCAGTTGTGCATTCAGGATGGAGCGGCAGGCATATCATCGGTGGTTAAATTAATACGCGTGTATGCTATCAATGACAGCAGCTTACCTTGGCATAATGTGGAATTACAATCCAGTTTATGGAGAAGGTTAACATGAACTGCGGTGTAGCTTTACATCTAGTACATGTTTTAATACATTTAAGTATTACGCAGAAATATGATGCCTGACACTCGTCGATTCAAGGGCAAGGGATGATGGAAGGCAAAGAATCTGCCACGTTTTGCACGTTTTAATGCAAATGCTTAGTTGTTGAAGAAAGGCAGAAATTTACAATTTGTGTCTTGCAGATACAGTAATGTGCCGCCGCGTGTATAACATGGACGCATTGCATACTTGAGACAATAAATAACTATTTCAGGCGTCACAAATTAAACATGCATGAGTTTTGAACGGGTGTTGTATGCAAACTAACCTACTGATCAGTGCTGGGACTGGAAATCTTGGTGTGAATGATTGTCGACATTTGTCGTTGTTGAATCCACACATTTGTTTCTTTATATAACCATTGCCATCACTGAGAATCCAATTAATTTAGAGTCTTCACATTTTATTCTTGCTCGCATATCATAATGTTTCGTCACGACATTCTTAATTTCTTTCCAAAGGTTTTGTACATAATAAAGCAATTTTCTTATTTATCGCGTGTATTGATCTTCTAATTTATCCATGTTCTGCACGAGCAGCGACATCGGAATGGGTCACGGAACCCTGTCAATAGTGACTGTAAGTGACGGCAACAGGCTTGTAGACTTCAACACTGCCCTTTCATCTCTCTCTCTTTGACGATCGGAAAACTTCTGTACTGGCATGTTTTAGCAACACAAAAGTGACGTTACTGAGGCACTGTGCAGTTTCGTTGTGAAAATAATATAAATCCGCAATACGACTCTTTTAAATTGTTGGGCTGTCAGAATTTGAATGTCCCAGAATTTTGCTGATCATTCCACCAAAAAATCACAAAGACATATATAGGATCAGATATGCTGTTGAAAGTCGGCATAACGACCACCATTTTTTCTCATTTAGTGGAAATATTATTAGGCATGTTTTTGATGTTGCATTTTTTCCCAAGTGTATACCTCTGCATATTTAGTCAAGGGACTACTGGGATCAGGTGTGAGCAACATTCATTTTTAGTACGGGTTGGTCACAACTCGGACAGAACGTAGAGATCCCTCAGATAAATACGTGGACAACAGATCAATCCCAATTCATGCAAAAACAGGCAGTTTTGCCAGTGCCTTTTTACACAATCCTGTGTTCGTAAATTTGTAATTGAAATAATTGTTAAACCTTAAGTTCCACCTTGATAGCTCACTTCTTAATTCTTTGCTACATGTTGACCCCAATAATTAAAGATGATAGCAACATACAGTGTTTGTATTGAGAATTTATGTAGCAAATTAATCGCAATTTGAGAACTGTACAGAATCGTTTATTTGGTAATTATACTTGAGATAGTTCTTCAGTACAAATTTTAGTCCAAATTGTCTTTCTGTAAACTATTTAAATTCAGTGGAGAAATTGCTCATTTAGGGCAAAGGTGTAAAAAGTGATGTTGGATCAATGTCACATTCTGCGTCTTTAATTTTCATTTTAATGATCTAGTGTTTCCTGGATAACACTGTTGGCTAAAGTCTATAAGTACTTCCCTACATTCATATCGTACAGACATAAGTGGTATGACAAACTAAATTGCTTTTCTCCTTGTCTCAAATTCAGTCTGTATTAGGGGCATGAGGGTTTAAAAGTACTTGATTTTTCAGTGCAATTTTATTTGTGAGAGTAATAACCAGAAAGAACTTACATATCGTGCAAAATTATAGCATTAAGGGACCAATTGTGAGATCTGTTCAGTTCGTTCATATTATCCTCATTGACAAATTTAAAGATTACAAACATGAATTCACGAACACAATTGTAACTTTTTTTATAAATTTCTGACATTAAAATGTGATGTCAGGGCAACTTCAAAACAGAGCTTTCTTTTGTTCAAAAGAAACCATCGTACCACTTTTAAAATTAATATTTACTCATTTCAAATCAATGCACATGCCCAATACTCAGGAATAAAAACTGACTGTTATAAAATATGGTAAAACTGAATGTTTTAGAAACTTAAAAATATTGATCCTGTAGCTCTGATTAATGTTCAATGTGTAAAAGACAACAATGAACGAAAAAGAATCTTAAATTGCAGGCATTATGGTAATACTGTTAGATTGGTAATCTGGAGCCCCAGACGAATGTTCTGGGAACAATGGTTCAGATCCCACTGTGGTGGATGATAGAATTTGAATTTAATAAACAGAATGGAATTAATAAACTGGTATATTGTCAATTGTTGTAAAACCCCTGAATCGACCTGATTCACTGATGTCCCTAATGGGATGAGTCCAGCCACCAAGAGACCCCGGACCCACTGCTATGGTTGCAGTTGAATTTGAACTGGCCAAGTAAAGCCCACAGTTCAAAGGCAGATAGGAGTGGGCAATAAGTGCTGACCCAGCTAGTGATATTCATATCCCATGAATAAACTTTAAAACGAGAAACGTGTCATCAGCTTCGGAAATAACAAAATCAATGTATTCTGAAAATGAGAGATAACAAGGTGTGGAGCTGGATGAACACAGCAGGCCAAGCAGCATCATAGGAGCAGGAAAGCTTGACGTTTGACATTTTTCCACGAAGCACTTGGGTAGAATAAATCTGTTGCTGAAATATAATCAAACTTTTCAGGCAACGTTTTTGTGTGAAAATGAAAAGCTCACAACTATTATGTGTTCACCTATGTGTCATGGTTAAAACTTTTATTTCTACTTAGTACTATTTTCTAAATATTCGGCTGACTTTTACCTTTTTGATTCAAATAAATTTTAAAATAGCATTTCATCTCAATCCTGCAACATTTCCTTGGCAGGTGTTTGGGTTCTAAACCATTCTATATAGAATAGATCATAGAATCCCTACAGTGTGGAAACAGGCCCTTCAGCCCAACAAGTCCACACCGACCCTCAGAGCATCCCACCCAGACTCATCCCTCTATAACCCACCTAATCTACACATCCCTGAGCACTACAGGCAATTTCAGCATAACCAGTCCACCTACCCTGCACATCTTTGGACTGTGGGAGGAAGCCAGAGCACCTGGTGGAAACCCACGCAGACACTGGGAGAATGTGCAAACTCCACACAGACAGTCACCCGAGGCTGGAATCGAACCTAGGTCCCTGGTGCTGTGAGGCAGCAGTGCTAACCACTGTGCCACTGTGCCACCCAAATATACATTTCTTAATATGTAGAAACATGTATTAAAGTACAGAAGTCCTATGCAAATTTCTACAAGAGCAGTAATATATTTGAATAGGATACTGTCAGTATCAGTCTGCCATGAAAAGTCGCACAGGGTCAGAGATGAGCTTGCAAGATGGATTAAAAAAAATCTGGCCCAGTCATAGAAGACAGAGGATAGCAATGGAAGGGTGCATTTCTGAATGGAAGGCTGTGACTAGTGGCATTCCTCAGGGATCAGTGTTGCGACCTTTGCTTTGTTATATGTATATAAATGATTTTGGAGGAAAATGTAACTGGTTTGATTAGTAAGTTTGCAGATTACACAAAGGTTGGTGCAATTGCAGATAGCGATGAGGACCGTTAGAGGATGCAGCAGGATATCGATCGATTGGTGACTTGGGCAGAACGATGGCAGATGGAGTTTAATCCGGGAAAAATATGAGGTAATGCATTTCGGAAGGTCTAATCCAGATGGAAATATACAGTAAATGGCAGAACTCTTAAGAGTACTGATAGTCAGAGGGATCTGGATGTACAGATACATAGGTCACTGAAAGTGGCAACGCAGTTGGAGAAGGTAGTCAACAAAGCATACGGCATGCTTGCCTTCATCGGCTGGGGCATTGAGTTTAAAAATTGGCAGGTAATGTTGCAGCTTTATAGAACCTTAGGCCGCATTTGGAATATTGTGGTCAATTCTGGTCGCAGCACTACCAGAAGGATGTGGTGGCTTTGGAGAGGGTACGGAAAGGATTTACCAGGATGTTGCATGGTATGGGGAGCATTAATTAGGAGGAGAGGTTGGAGAAACTTGGGTCTTTCTCACTGGAATGACGGAGGTTGGAGGGTGACCTGATAGAGGTCTGCAAGATTATGAAGGGCATGGACAGAGTGGACATTCAAAAGCTTTTTTCCAGGCTGGAAGAGACAGTTACCAGGGGCATATGTTTAAGGTGCAAGGGGCAAGTTTTTTACGCAGAGGGTGGTGTGTGCCTGGAAGTCGCTACCGTGGGAGTTAGTGGAAGCAGATACTATGGTGACTTTTAAAGGGTGTCTTGACAAATACACAAATAGGATGGGAATAGAGGGATATGCTCCCCAGAAGCAGGGGGTTGGGGGGGTGGGGGCGGTGGGGGGGAGGTTTTAGTTGTGACGGGCAGCATGTCAGTGCAAGCTTGGAGGGCCAAAGGGCCTGTTCCTGTGCTGTAATTTTCTTTGTTCTTTGTTGTTCTTTATTTATTATTTTCTCTGATACTTTCAATAATATTCTGACATTGGCTATTATATCTTTCCATTGTACTTTTTTCTTATTCATTTATGGATGAGGGTGTTGCTGGGTAGGCAGCATTTATTGCCCATCCCTAATTGCCCAGAGGGCAGTTCAGAGTCAACCACATTGCTGTGTGTCTGGAGTCACATGTAGGCCAGACCAGGTAGGGATGGCAGTTTCCTTCTCCAAAGGGCATTAGTGAACCAGATGGGTATTTCCGACCATTGACAATGGATTCATGGTCATTGTTAGATTCTTAATTCCAGATATTTATTGAATTCAAATTCCACCCTCTGCCATAGCAGGATTCGAATCTGAATCCCCAGAATGTTGTCAGGGTTTCTGGATTAACAGACCAGCAATAATACCACTAGGCTATCATCTCCCCATTAGCCTTTGCCTTAAACAAGTGATCAGTCATTATATAGAGCATCAGCAGTCTGTGCTTTTGGCTGGGGACATTGTGGTGTCGCCCAGTAACCACATACACACTCTTACTAAATTTGGTCTTTGGGTAGCAATGAGTATCATCTCTAGGCTGATATTTACTCTTCCTGGTCTTTTGTCAATATGTTACTTTTTAAAAGGACCTTACTGCCTACATGTGTCAGATCAGGTAACTGAGCACTGATTAGGAATTTATATTTTTCTTTTTGTACAAATGAGAGAAATACATCACTTTTGATACTAGCGTAAGTTTTATATTACCTAATATTTAGTGCATAATTTCATTAGTATGTATCAAAGCACAGTTTAAGAAACTTGCTGAATCCAGGGAGTAGGAACCCAGAAGTACGTGTAGGAACAGTTTTGGAATTGAGCAAACTAAAATAGCAGATGCTAGTTTGCATTTTATTGGAATCTCGCTAGTACTGCTTGATGTATTATATATTTGATTTGTCATTTCTAACAAAATAGATGAAGTAATGAAACTTTCCAATTCAAAATCAATCAACAGCACCCTGCAGTGTGGCGAAATTATCTAGCTGAAAAAGCTTATTACAGGATATTCCACAAACAGTTGACTCACTACCAGTTTCTCTATACTCCATGACATCTTGGAGCTGGATTGACAGTTCTACCACACTCTCTCTCCAAGAAGCCATTATTTGCCAGCATGTGACTAAAGATCCTGCTTGATGGGGAAAGGGAAGCAGGTACCAGGAGTTCTATAAAGCTATGACTAATTCACCCTGATTAACATGATGATCAGCACATCCACTGTAAAATGGTTTCAGCCCATTGTCATAACCCTCTTAATTGCAATTACACACCATCCTCATCAAATAGTTACAGCAGCTAAAGCTTCAGAACTGTTGAACTGAATCAAGATTAGTGTATTTTTTTTAAAAAAAGAGTTTACATGTTTAGCATCCATTTGTCACTTCAAGTCTGCATTTCCTGGGTATCCATGATAAACAATTCTGATCACCGTAGATTCCTGCACATCGTGCTGTAATACGACAATATTCCTGAGTTCAACCCCGCACTTGAGGCTTGTTCGTCCAAGGTTTGATCTAGCATCTAATGTAATTAGCTTTTGTGTGATGCTTTGTTAACTGTCTCAAACATGAGAACTGAACGTTCTACCTTCCTGATTACTATAACTTAATAGTACGATGGGTGGTGAATTTATCCACAACACCATTTCATTGGGCTTTATTAAAGTTTTGATTAATCATGTATTCTTAAATACATTTTCATAATTGGTATAAACTTAGAGTGAACTGGCTGCAAGGCATAAGCAGATTGGGTTTGCAATCTAAAGATCATGTATATGAGCAGTTTTGACAGTTGTCAGGTGGGTTGTTGGATGACACTTCTCATATTCAAAAATGTGTTTCTTGCTGGAATCCAGCCTGCCAGGATCTTTACCTTTTGATTGTGATGTGTATAAAAGAATAATAAGTAATTCAATGGTACAAAGCACACATCTTTATTTAATGTAATCCTATGCTATTTAAAAAAAAGGTATGGAAAATAAGAATCAGAATAGGCCATTTGGTCCAACAGTCCTGATCTGCCATTTGATATGATCATGGCTGTTCCTCTACCTCAGCACTATACTTCTGGTTGCCTTTGTTTAGAAATCCATCTTTCTTTTAATCTATTTAACGACAGGGTCTTGACCATCTTCTATGTGGAAGAGAAAAACACAGGTTTCAAAGTGAATAAATGCCTCCTTATCTCATCCTGATTGGGTCTATCACATACATTGAGCTCAAGAATCTTGTCACGTATGCCTTAAAAATATTCAAAGATTCTGCTTTTTTTTTAAGGAGAGAATTCCAAAGAGTCTGAGAGATACTCTGAGAGAAAGGGTTTCTCTCATCTCTCTCTTATATGGATGACTCCTTATTTTTAAATGGTAACTTCTGGTTCTAGGTTCTCCCACAAGAAGAAACATCCTTTCCACATCCGTCCTGTCAAAATCCCCAGGATTATGTGTTACTCAAATTGCCTCTTATTCTTCTAAACACCAGCAAATATAGCCTAAACGCTCCAACCTTTCCTCATAAGATGATCTCCCCATTCTCGATATCAGTATAATGAACATTCTCAAGTACTTCCAACACATTACATCCTTGCTTAAACAAAGATCTCAACACTGTGCATGGGGTACTTAAAATGTGACCTCACCAGTGCCCTGAATAACCGAAGAATATTTAATTTTCCTTGCGTAGATAATATTCTATTAGTTTTCCTAATTACTTTCTTTACTGGCATATTCACTGGCATTACCCAGATCCTTCTATCTTAATCTATCTTTAGCTACCTGGCTGCTGACACCAGGAAAGAGGGAATTTTCATTATGATTGGAGTCTAATCTAGTGTAACAGATTGCTTGCTCATTGTGGAAACCATCCCATTTTCATTTCATTATTTTCAACGAAATGAAAATTGGACGTGTCAGCAATCTTCTCCACCAGAGTGCCACAGATATTCTCTGCACCTGAAATACAAAGAGTTCCATTTGCCACCAAATTCATCATTTACCCTGTTGAGCATCAGTGCCAACAGAATGCTTGAAAAAGTGAAGGTTGTTTTGGCTTCATACCCAAGTAATTTGGTAGAAATCAACAGAACTCTTAACATGTTTGTGTTGATATGAGTACATATCTTTTATTAAGATATACTCTGTTAAGAATAGTGAAACACAGGATTTTTTTGTTTATTGTAATTGATAACATGGGCACATTATGGACCTGGTTTTTGATAAGAAAAAAACTTAAAAGAAGTAAGTTTACTAGTTAGAAAAACTGCTTTTACTATCTCAGTCCCAATATGGTTCCATCAACGTGTCTGTGCAAATCATTAGAAACTGATTTCAATGAAACATGTACATGCCATTGAGAAAGAAGTCAAGTAAATTAAGATCAAGCACATATTCAGTTTCAAAGCCTTTTTTTAATTTTTGGAGAAAAAAGAAAATGGACGTCATTGCTCCAGCTTTAAATCAATATATAATTCAAGGGCTAATGTAATATTGTTCCACATTAGCTTCTAAGGTACAATGATTAATTGAAGTGGACTGAAATTCCACATTTTATGTGCACTCAAATTGGAAAAGATATGTGTACTGAATGTCCCACTTTCACCAGATAGCTGAAACCTGTATAGTAAAGTGTGCAGTAAACCAAAGACAATGTGCAAACTTTCAAATGAATTTGAGGTTTATTTTGTGCACATGTGACCAGTTTGGAACTACCTTTCCTTGTGTCACTGATTTTGTTTTTCAAAAACTGTTGTCTTGCATTCAGTGTGAACTGCAAGTAGATTCCAAGCTAAACATTTTTGGATTTGTGGTTTCATGACCATATCTGAAAGTATTATTGTCATCATCATACAGCACAGACCCTTCAGTCCAGCCAGTCCATGCCAACCATAATCCTAAACTAAACTAAACTAGTCCCACCTGCCTGTGCTTGGCCCGTGTTCTTCCAAACATTTATTTATTCTTGTACTTATCCAAATATCTTTTAACAGTTATACCTATACCCACATCCACTTCTTCCTCTGGAAGTTCATTCCACACAGGAACCACTGTGGTGTTATTTTTAAAAAATGTTACCCCTCCGTCTTTTTAAAACCTTTCTCCTCTTACCTTAAATCTATGCTCCCTAGTTTTGAACCCATTCCCCCCAGGAAAGACACCTGCCATTCACCTTATCTATGCCACTCATGATTTTATAAATCTCCATAAACCTCTGAATGTCCTATGCTCCAGTGGAAATTGTGCCAGCCTATCCTCATAACTCAAATCCTCCAGTGCCGACAGCATCCTGGTAAATCTCTCCTGAACTATCTCCAGTTTAGTAATATACTTCCTTTTAACAGAGTGACCAGAAGTGTATGCAGTTCTCCAGAGAGCCCTCACCAATGTCCTGTACAACCTCAACATGATGTTGTAACTCCTGTACTCAGTGGCCTGAACAATAAAACGAGCGTGTTCTTAACCATCTTGTCTATATGTGACACAAATTTCAAAGAATTATGTGCCTGAAATCCTCAGTCTCTCTGTTCTACAGCACTGTCCATGGACCTACCATTAACTGTATAAACCCTATTGTTGTTTGTTTTACCAAAATGCAATATCTTGCATTTATTCAAATTAAACTCCATCTACCGCTCCTCAGCCCATTGACCTAATTGATCATCAATATTCTCATCATCAGTATGATATGCAGTGTTGAATGCTCATCTGGCTGCTTATTATTGAGGAAAAATACTTATTGAGAATTAATTTTTTATTGCATTTATTTGATGTGATAATGTAAGAAAAACAAAGACAAACTGAAACTTCATTTTTTAGGTTATTTTAAAAAAAGTCCTCTCTGCAGTGCAGTGGCAAACATTTTGTATTTTCCTTATCATGTATCTATCTGTGCTGATTTCTTGTTCCCTATTTCCTAATGTGTGAGATAGTGGCACTTGGTAATGTGACTGGATTCACACTCCAGACACCCAAGCTGATGCTCTGGGGACATCATTCAAATCCTACCATAGCTACTGTAAATCTGGAATTGAAAGATACTCTCAGAAATGGTGGCCAGGAAATTATCATTGATTGTTATGAACATGCACCTGGATAACTAATATTCCTTATAGAGAAGGAAATCTGCTGTCTAACCCTGTCTGACCTACATGTGACCTCAGATCTAGAGCAATGTGATGACTCTTAGCTGCCTCCAAAGTGGTCCAGCAAGTTACTCAGTTCAAGGGTCATTTTATGGGAGGACAAAAACAGCTGGTCTTGCCAGTGACGCCAACATTTCATGAAACAACAAATACTTCCCTTCTGATCCCCCTTCTAAAATCAGCAATATCATGAAGGATCATACTTGCATTAATAGCACTCAAGATTTATCATTTGCATGTTGAATATCCTGAAGTAGCAAGATGCACCTGTGGGGGTGACGCAGATTGCAGATTCTGCCTAGCACGTTATTGACAGAGCTGGTGTTGCCTCATGGGCTATTTTCACAGTCCATGTGACTGCCTTTGTGAATCGCAAAGTTTTCACTCTACCAGTGTTTAGCAAGTGAGTAATCCTATCATACAAGTTTGTGCCTTCTTTGTGTCACTCATCTCCTTTATTATGTCAATCATCCATTGCTAATTTTTGGACCTGTAAAGCAACTTAACCCCTAGCTGTCTGGAAATAAAACCTTGTTATCTCAGATTCTCCAGCATCTGCAGTTCCTACTATCTCTGGAAATAAACCCTGTCCCCTAAACTGTTGGCTTATGATTTATTTTGCAGTCCACACTTAGATTTATTGTTGGCATGTATCCTCATCAAACATTGGAGTCTTCAGACAACTTATCAAATGCCTGGACAGGTCTGACAGTTTACTACAAGCCTGTTACACAGATCTTCTAGCATGATTGTGGTTCACTTACCATGCTCTGTAACTAGGGAAGTGTATGCATCCAGCATTGGAAGAGCGTGTTCAGTATGATATGCGTAAAGATACTGATGACATACAGGATGGTAAGGTAATGAGCACAATTGAACATTGCCCGCAGCTTGAATTGTCAGCAGCAGCTCATTAAAGTGAATTTCAGATGAGCAATCTGTGCTCACCTATATTAATAGTCATATCTTTGAGCCATACAATCAACAGCATCTGCTCAATATCAACATTGATATTCATGGAACTGAATGTTGTAAGATCAGCAACTACTGAAGAACCCATTGTGGCTTCAGTATGACAGAGGCAAACAATTGTTTCACTAAATGAAAAACAAATGCGGAAATAAGAAACAAGAATGAAAATTCTGGAAAACCTCAGACCAGGCAACATCTCTGGAGAGAAACGGATGCAGTGTTTCAAGTTCATGACCTTTCCACAGATCAATTTCTTAACTAATCAAAGTGATTACTGGAGAGGCTGTAAAATGGGATAAGAAAAGCTTTTGTGGCGTGATGTAGTGTCCCATACCTCTGGACCAGGAGACTTGGGTTCAAGTCCCATCTCCAGAAGTAAGTAATGACAACTCGGAACAGGTTGGTTAGAAAATATAAATGGGAGAACGAAGGCTGCTTTGGTTCATCAAAGGTTAATGAGATGACAGTGGCTCCTAATGTCCTAATGAGAGAGCCCAACTGGTGCTCTTGATGCATTGACATCTGCCAGGGCTATCTGGCCCCACTGGCAGATGTGTTATTGAGGATGGCATCATGTGACATTCATATTAGAGAGCTGTTGCTGTTTCTGGGATGTGATTTAGTACAACTGTTGACCTGAGATCTAATTTGTTTGCTTTCATAGTCTATCTAAAGTAAATATAGATGATCCCAAAATGTGCATGACTCCAATCCATTCTCCCTGAGAAATGTTGCTCCTGATGCTACATAATACTGAAAGTCTTCTGAATTGCAGTTGCCATGAAGATGAACACAATCTACATGGTTGACTGCAGAGTGGTGATGTTGTATATGAGAATTTCACCATTCTACACTATATTCAGACCAGCCAAATGTGTTTTGCAATTTCTTGTCATCAGAAATCTTCATTTTATATTTGGATCCTGATGTCCATACCTGTTCAGCTGTAAGCTAACCCTCCATTTGTTTTTACCTTGGCCTTGCTTGGTACACCCACTTTTTTCTGTTCACTTGATATAAGGCAAATGTCCATCTAAAGACATTGGTATAACTGCCAACAGTATTCACTTACCTTACCATGCTGCAACATGATAATGTCTTGAGTGGCTCAAATGGCGGTCCTTGCCACATATGGAGCAAGTATGATCATTGTATCAGATGAGGAATTCCAAATAGTATTAGCTCTTGAAGTCTGATGTGCTTTCCTCTCCACTGTTTTTATTTTCTGCCACTTCTCAATTCCTTTGGTTTCCGAATGCTGTTCAGCTGTCCAGTCAGATCTGTTTTTGAGTGAAATGTTGCTACCTTGTGGTATCTACTATAAGTGGACATGTTGTGTGTATGTTTCTGTGTTTGTGTGTGGAACCCTACTAGAGCTTTCCGATGTGGAGTGTGATATACCAAAATGAGCGTCACAATCTCCTGAGTTGATTAGTTGTAATTTGGCAACCATAATCCTCTGAATAAAGGGAAAGCATAAATTATTTTGGTGCATGAGTACAGGACTTTACTGGGGCTTTCCAAAGGAGAGTGTCATACAACAGACTGATGGCCATGAGTTCACGCACTGATTAGATCAATGAAAATTTAGTTACCATGAACCCCTGATTTCTTAGCACTGCATTAACTATTACTGTACTGCACGTGGAACAGCGCTAAGTGCAGGAATGGTTCAGGGAACAATAGTTGAAAGAAAAAAAATTCAAAATTATTGAAGTGCAAGAAGCCAGAAAAGGAGTGCATCATTTGCTCCTCCCAGTTGAGAGTTCCTTACAATCAACATTTGAAGAAAGTGGCATGCCCTTGAAACTTCCTTCCTGATGGCCATGAAGAGAGATAAAGAAGGTGGCAGAATATCTGTGGCAACACCTTGGACTATACTGATGAAGCTGCAACAACTTTGATCTTCCTGTTACAGATCTGAATACTTTGATATTTTTAAAATTAGGCTGTACTGTGGCCTGGCCAAGTTTGTAATTTTCGGCAGCTGATTTAGAAAAGGTATATAGTTTCAATTTGGCCAAAAGTATACGATAAGTGTTGTTTGACTAAAGTGTAAATATTTTACATTGTTTAGGTGCAATGTAGAAATCAATTCCGCAGCTTTGGCTCAATGCACCAACAGGCCAGTTAGTTAATGTGAAAAGTTCAATCTCTCATTTTCACTAATGCTCAGTAGAAAGACTTTTTGTTTTTAAAAAATGGTCATGTGACTGTTATTTGATGCATACAGTATTTTCCTTTGTAAATAAGAATCAGCAAAAATATAAATGTAAGTGAACAAGTGAAGAAAACTGGTTTGTAATTGTGTGTTGTATCAGAAGCTACCATGTTCAAATGTGTTTGTAAATAGTTGCCACAGCGGCAGGGGTTGGGGGGTTTGGGAATGCTAATTTTGGGCTTGTTACAAGCAATTAATAAGGTACAAAAACAGAAATTGCTGGAAAAGCTCAGCAGGCCTGACAGCATCTGTGAAGCAAAATCAGTCAACGTTTTGGGTCTTGTAACCCTTCCTCATTGATTTAAGGCGTTTCGTTCATGGTAGGTAAATATAAAGATTGGTGTTATTACTTAGTTATATCTGTGAGTAACTTTATGAAATGAGGATAAGATTTCAATGGCTCACAGAGCGCTGACAGGGGAGAATACTGCTGTACAATTTTCATTCTGACAGCATGGTGCTGTCACTGACAGGTTTTCCTAGTACTGCAGACACTCCAGGAAAGAATACCTGAGGAATGCATCAGCTTATAGGGGACATACTGTTCACAGTACAGATGATGAATGCCTCAATACCAAAACATATGATGCTGACTTTAATTTTTTTCTTCAAACATTGTCTATTACAAAGGCATAAGGTTGTACTTGATTTATACCTTCCAACTGGGGAAATACTTAAAAAAAAACTGGGATTGCATATTATTTTCAATGAGTATTTTTATCTGTTAAATTTAAGTAACTAATTTGGATTTCAAAGATTAGACAAATTGTGTGCTATCTCCATTTTGATTTCTTTTTGATATATAGAAAATAAGGCCACTGATCCTATATTCTTGGAAGACTGACGTGTATTCCTGTGGGCTATTGAATTGATTGTTACAGGAAGTGGTTTACTGCAAATGATTTTGTAGCTTTTCTTGGAAAGTTACAGTGGGTTTAGTAATCTTTACTTCAGATTATAAATTCTAGCCTTATGTTTTGGTGATTGAGGAGATGCAACAAGCACAGTATGCATTAAAGTACTATGCTGCTCAAAAATAAATTGCCCAATCTATTTTTATTCAAAATTGTTGACTGTTCATTCTTATGTTAATTGTTAATGTTTTTGAAATAAGTAGAAGTATTTTAATATTTCACAAGCATTTGAGAATCTGGGAATTCGAACAAGATAAGTTATTTATTTTTGTGTATGCATGCTTCATCTATTGCAGTTTCAGTATGCAATATGTCATAGGAAACAAAAAAGCAGAAGAGAGCCTTGGTCATTATATTGATTAAAGTTTTTTAAATATTAAATATGTTCATAAAAATGGAAAAAATTTTGAAGTGTGATCTGGGCTTCTGCATATTCTTTTGGTTTTAATGTAAAAATTATCTAAAATTACAAGATACATATTAATTTAAATTAACAATCCTGGTAACGTAATGCATGCCACCATGCAAAGGTGGGCTAATTATGGGATTTAGGGTTCATTCCTGAAGGTTCAAAGCTCCAAATTCAGTTGCAATGTTTTGTGGTGGTACTGAAAAGAAGGTACTATACAGAACAAACATTTCCCTTTGTAAGTGTCTTCCAGCGGAAATGTTGTGAGCAGTATTATTGGAGTGATGTTCACCTACATCTCAATTTCAGCTCATTTGTAATTGAGAGACTTGGGTGATGGGATGAAATAAAGCAGATTCACGTCCTCAGTGTCAGTCTTTGGAGAGAATCTTGACCAGCCAGTTTCATAAAGTACTCCCAGAATTCTGTTTGAGAACCACAAGTGTGAGCATCCACATGAAAACAGTATCTGTCACTCAAACTGGCACAACACCTTGACATACATATCAAAAAATGGCTCCCCTGTTTTCAGATGAGCTATGTGCCTATTTGAAAGTAGTTCAAAAATATTTTATGGACTTCAGGCAATCAACAGGGAGAAAATTGTTTTTCTTAATTTTCCATCTGCCAACTGTCCTATTTATCAGCATAAATTGGGTGGTAGACAAATAAAAATCAGTGACCTTAAATAACATGAACAGGCTTGATCACAGTGTCTTGATGGACATTTTTATTTGTGAAAGTGTAGTAATGACTGGCAACTTGAACAACAGTTTGTAAAAGTGAATGAAATGTGTTGTGAAAACGTGAATATTCGATTAGAACTGTTGCTACTTGCAATGAAAAATAATTACTGTAGTAAATGTCATAACCTTAATGGTTATCTTTAATTCTTGGCTAGAGTGAAATTCAGCCAAAAATCTATCAAAACCACAATAAATTAGAATCTGGTCATATATCTCAACTTCAGCTATGTGCCTTCTGACCACCAAGTTAATTTTAAGGTGAATTAAGCAACTTCTCATGCCTTTTGAACCTCTTACTCTGTATGAAATTGCTGTTTTAAGAATTGTTTAAAGCTCTGAATAAGTAAATTGTTCCTATCGGCTAAGCTGTGGGTGTTTTAAGAGACGAATTGGAAGAAATTGGAAGAAGAGATGCCTGGGCCAAGGGAACTCTAAATTTTCATTGTGGGATTTGAAGGATCTTAGTTCCTCCTAGCAAAGCAAAGTTTTATTAACTTGCTTGATTGGACATCTCCTGACCCAGAGTCATCTTTCTCCTCACTTCACTTAGTGGGAAGTAGCAATCACTTCCCCATCCAGATGATGAGTTAAAATTGGAATCTGATCTGCATTTTCAAGAAAGACCTTGCCTGCTTCGAGTAAAAGTCCTTGATTGCTGAAAAGCAGGCTAAAATAGAATAGAGGAGGATACCAAATGACTACACTTTGTTTTTCTTGTGTTGTTGACTTGACGAACAACTTTGAATTCTGCCAGGGTCAATGTTGATCTCACACATCAACTCCAGAAAGGTTGGAAATTCTCTCTTTCACTGTAACCACTCTCCCAGCATATTGGGTAAGTGGCTGTTGCTGTCAGCAGTTCTAATGCATGTCCTCTAGAAAGGTCATGTTCACCAACTAAAAGTATAATTCAGTATATTCTCAAATAGGACCCAAACCTGGTGCAAAGCAAAATGAATGTCCTCTACCTCCTTCAAACCTGCTGATGTGAAATTTGTGAGCCTTTTCCATGGAAAAGGCAAGTTATGGATCACACCTGTAGTCTCTATAGACTTTCAGGGTCATATTCAATGCTGTTAAGTTGCGATTACCCAATTATGTAGAAAATGCAAGTCCTTCTGTTAAAGAAAAGGAGTCAAAGAAACTAAACAGTTTGTAAGCATTTGTGGAGAGATAAACAATATTAGTGTTTTGAGCCTAATATGATGATTCTTCAGTAGAAAATGGTCATATTGGATTGAAGTATTAACTTTGTTTTTCTCTGTTCAGATACTGCTGGAACTATTGAGTTTTTCCAGCATATCTGTTATTATTTCAGTTCTCTAGCATTCACAGTATTTTGCATTCATCCTTCTGTAAATCTTTTGTCACTCACTTTGTCTCTTTACAGTGTCGTTACCTGACTTGGTATGCCTATCTCTGTTTTAATATACATGTGTCATTAATGTACTTCTGAAGGACCATTTATTCATGAGAGATCTTATTTTCCAACTCCTGTCTTTTTTTTTGTTTATTTCTGTGGTCTCCTGCATTTCTTCATCTTTAATTCAAATCTTTGCTATCACTTGGGGTCATCCTAACAGACTGTAGGCTTTCAGTCTTGTCAAACTTGTCAACGTAACGATTATTATGACTTTCCTTGTGACTCCCGGAACAGTGTTTCTGCTCCAGTTGATTCTGTAAAGAAATTTTTTTGCCTTGCCTGGATGGAGAAACCCTTTGTCCTACTGATAAGCTACTAGCCAGCTTCAGTGTAGTGGGAAGCATGTACAATCTGCCATGCAGGAACTGATTGTTATGTTATCAGGAATCCCAATTCACATAATTCATGAGGTTCCCATATAATTTAACTTCAACTTTCAGAGATAATAAGTAAATATTTGAGAACAAAAGGAGCATTGAGTAATGTATGTATCATTCATTTCTAATTGTCCACTTGGCAAGTTTCCACTGAATGGCTGGGTTAATTTCATTCCACAGATGAACATTTTACATATTCTTTCTCATGTTAAGATGAAATCGAAACTATTCTTGCGGTACAAATGCAAAGAGCTTGTCTTCCTTGTAACTAATGCTTAATTTTTTTATTATTTTTGGCATTGAGTAATCACGTTACTAGTTTTGAAAATTGTAAGTAAATTAATCAAATTATTTCCAACAAGGTAAGCAGTTCAAATATACATCTGTGGCTAACACATTGAAAGGACATTTATGATGAGTTACTTATTTCATTTGCTATCTCTGAATACTTATTAAACAAACAGAAAAATGCAGAGTATAGCACCATTGTGGAGAGTTGCTATTTATCTATGCCAATATTAATGTGAGTGTCACATACATTATGAAGAATGTAATATAAATGTTTAATCAGTTATTAATGAACAGACTGCATTTGAAGAATAAATTTAGTATATTTGGGCTAAGTTTAAAATCTAAAATCAATATATTACTATTGGTGCAACTTACCGGACAGCTGCCTCAACTCATCTGTCTATCCAGTATGCCAGTAGGAAGTATCAAACGAAGAAAAAAGTATAAATTTGTATTGGTAAATTACACCAAAACACTTTATTGTTCAAGCAAGAAGATTCAAATATAAAATAAGATAGAAAGCAATGCAGTCCCAAAAATGTCAACAATTCTATTTCACTTTTCGAATGCACTCGGTGCACTTTCATAATAATACACCGCAGTGTATTGTAAATGCTGCATGCTGTTTGCAAATTTTTAGGTGGGGCATTGGTGGGCTTACAAATGCATTCAAGCTTATGTAGGCACATTACAGGTAAATCACACAATGTTGTCTTGGTGAGTGCATTTACATATGCAAGGTGAACAGCAACTGGGTGTACGCAACAGCTGAACATTGGCATACAGTGCTCATATAATGTAGTGGTGCCATTTTGGAACTCAGCACTTTCATAACATTACATAACTGGACATGTGTCCACAATGCAATACACCCAACTGATGCTATTTAAAGAAATCATCAACTGCTCACAAGTTAATTTCTGATTTGATATCTTCTAGGTTTAGCTTTGATTCTGCACTACTTTGGTATTCCTACGGTTATTTAAGGTTGCAGCTAAATAATGGAGTGAGTACCAGATGCTGAAAGAATTTTGCTGACTTCAAGGTTCTTCCAACACAGGTAAATTGGTCAACATTCCCTCAACATACTCTCCGTGACCCTCAAGTCATGAGGGAATGACCAGTTGTTGAAAGATGGAGGAGGAGAAGAAGCCCGGTCAGCAACAGAAAATATTCTGGGTATTGAAAGTAGCTATTCTCCTGCTTGAACCTCAGCAAGGAGCAGTGGCTGCAATTTTCCCTTTTCAGACTACGTATAGGAGTGAGCATGAGATAGTAGGAACTGCAGATGCTGCAGAATCTGAGATAACAAGGTGTAGAGCTGGATGAACACACCGGGCCGAGCAGGAAAGCTGACATTTCAGGCCTAGACCCTTCTTCAGAAATTTCTCTGTGTTCATCCAGCTCTATACCTTGTTGTCTCATAGGAGTGAGCATGTTAGGTAATACCTAACATACTACCTCACCTCTGAGATAGCTTGACCTTTCATATGCCAAACTACTTGCTAAATGATGATTGGTGAGCCTCCACAAGTTTCATGGCCTATTGCAAGTCTCGACATTAGTGTCTCAGGTCGCTGAATGTTCCTGGCCAGTTATTGGCTGGCTGCTTCTGGTACCTGAAGACAGTCAGTTGAGACCTATTCCTCAGGGCATCCAAAAGCAAAAAAAAGTAAGATTATTTTTCATCTAGTGATGGGGAGATTGGTGTCAGGAAGTTAAAGGGATGAGCAGGGGATTATTTTTGGAAGCCAATACTTGCACCCCATTTGCCAGGCTGGGACAATTGGAGGCCCTCTCTTTGAGGCAACAAGCAGGTTGCCTTGATAATCCAATGGGGAAACCATACTTCTTTCTTGCCAGGCAGGAAAGCAGGTTTGGGAAGGTACTTGAATTGGTGGTAAATTTTTAAAAGTTCATTCTTGACATGTGGGCATTGCTGGCTGGGTCACCATTTGTCCATCCAAGTTGCCCTTGAGAAAGTGGTGATAAGCTGTCTGTTTGAAACGTTGTGGTCCATGTCTTATAGGTAGACACACAATGCTGTTAGGGAGGGAGTTCCAGGATTTTGATCCAGTGACACTGAGGAATAGCAGTATATTTCCACATCAGGATGGTATGTAGTTTGAAGGGGAACTTGCAGTTTGTGGTGTTCCTACTCATCTGCTGTCCTTCCTCTTATAGATAGCAGTGGTTGTGGGTTTGGAGTGTGCTGTCTAAGGAGTCTGTGAATTTCTGCAGTGCATTTTATAAATGGTCGACACTGCTGCTACTGAGCGTCAGTGGTGGAGGGAGTGAATTTTGTGAATGTGGTGCCAATTAAGAGTACTGCTTTTGTCTGGATGCTGTCAAGCTTCACGAGGATTGTTGGAGCTGCATTCATCCAGGCAAGTGGGGAGTATTCCATCACACTCCAGACTGGTGTGTTTGTAGATTGTGAAGAGGCTTTGGAGAGTCAGGAGGTGAGTTACTTCCTGCAGGATTTATAGCCTAGGTTCCCAAAGGCTGTTAATTGACTGATTAAGAGTCTGAATTGTTGGGAGGTCAGCAAGATACTCAGTGGACCTCCTTGCCCAAAACATTTACAGGTGATTTGGCAAGGGGGAAAACTCTTCAGCAAGCTAGCATAGAAACACTGAACCTGCAACATTCAAAATAATCGTGGTGTACTGTCTATCTCACTGCCGTACTCCTGCTTTCTCCCTGTAACCATTGACACATTTGATATTATAGAAATGTATCTATTTCCTTCTTAAATATATTCAGTGACTTGGCCTCTACTACCTTATGTGATAAAGATTTGTAAAGGTTTACCACCTTTAGTAATGAAGACTATTTTCCTCATCTTAGTTTTAAATGGATGACCCATGTCATAAGCCCATTGTCATGACCCCTTGTTCTGGATTCCCCAGCCAGAGCAATCATTGTCCCTGCACCCAGTCTGTCTAGCTCTGTCAGAATTTTCTGTTTCAATCCCCTTTCATTCTCCTAAATTCTAGTAAACACAGGCTCTGTTAATACAATCCCTCCTCATATGACAAACCTGCCATTCCCAGGAATCTGCCTGGTGAACTTTTGCTGTTCTGCCTCTATGGCAACTCTATCTTTTCTTAAGTGTAGAGTCCATTACTGCACACTATACTCCAGGCGTGGTCTCACCATAGCCTTATATAGCTACAGCAAGACATCTTTACTGCTGTACTCCAATGTTGTTGTAACAAGGGACTATATACCATTTGCCTTCCTAACTGCCTGTTGCATCTGAATTCTTGGTTTCAGTGACTTGTGTACAAGAAAAACAGATCCCTTTGCATGTCAACATTTCTCAATCGATCACCATTAAATAATACCATTTTGTCTTTCTGACTGAAATGAATAGTTTCACACTTATCCACATTATATTGAATCTACCATGTGCTTCCCACTCACTAAACTTGAATAAAGTGACTTGAATAAATTGACTTGAAGTGTCTTTACTTCTTCCTCACCATTCACAATTCTTCTGGCTTTTTTTTAAGTCATCAGCAAAGTTATAAATGTTTTATTTGATTCCCTCATTCCCTCATCGTTGAGATATATTGTGAATAGCTGGTGCCCAAGCAATAATCTGTGGTACCCTACCATTCATTACTTCCACTCTGAAAATGTCCTATTTATTCCTACTCTTTCTCTTCTGTGTCTGTTAACCAGTTTTCAATCTGAGTAAGTATATTACCACCAATCCTGTGGTTTGGTGTTGCTCAATAACTTATTGAGCATTTTTATCATAAGCTTTCTGAAAATCCCAATGCGTCACACCCATTCCCTTATCCATTCTCCCTTACCCATTCTCCCAGTTACGTTTCTCAAAGAACTCCAATAGATTTGTCAGACATGATTTCCTTTCATAAATTCATTCTGACACGGTCTGATTCCATTGATATTTTGAGTCCTGTTATCACATCCTTTATAATAGACGTGAACATTTTATTTACGATTATTAGGTTAACTGATCTGTATTGCCTTGTTTTCTCACCTCCCCACCCCAACTCTTAAACAATGGAGTTACATTTTCCACTATCCAATTTACTAGCAGTGTTCCAGAATCTGCAGAATTTTGGAAGATGGCAACCAAACCCTGATGGGAGACTCCGTCCCCTTCTTGGCACCCCTCTCACCATCTCCAGGGGAGGGGAAAATGCCTCCCAATGTTTGAAGCAGCTCCACTTCAGAAAGAATATCTTCATTTAAAATCAGCATGCTGCAGCCATAACATGTGGCTCGCTCCAACTCACCAGTGCTCCTCTGACAGCATTCTGCAAACCCACAATGTCTGCCATCTAGAAGGACAAGGCAGCAGATGGACGAAAACACCATCACCTGAAAGTTCATCTACATGCCAGACACCATCCTGAATTGGAACTGAATCACCGTTCCTTCACTGTACTGGAGCTCCCTTCCTAACAGCACTATGGGTGCCCCTTCATCCAAGGACTGCAGTGATTCAAGAAGGCGCCTCAGCACCCACTGCTACAGGGAAATTAGGCATGGGCAATTGTATTGGTCAAGGCAGTAATGTTCATGCCCCATGAATGCAATTTTAAAACCGCTGCAACTTCAGAGCTAACCAAAGGCTGCATTGCCAGTGGCACTGAAGTTGATCTAGGTCTTGAACCTTACATTAGGTTGCTTACAGGTTGCAGCTGGAAATATTTGCAATGTCTCACAGTTTACCATATACTGTGGCATGAAAGAGGTCATTAACACTTTTTACCAGGTGAGAGAGCACCTCAGTCTTCTCTCTTGATCAAGACTTAGACAGAATCAGCACACTACTTTGCCAGGATTGTAGCTAAACTTTTTAATGGTGCAGGATGCCACCGAATGTGTGCACATTGTCTCATCAACACTGTTTGACAACTCTTCCTACACTAAATCTGGAAAGGATTCTACACCCTCTGCATCCAGCAGTTGGGTGACAATAAAGAGTGAGTTATCTAGGTCAATGCTTCATACCCTGACAGCAGTCATGATGCTTTCATTGTGTAGGAGTCCACCATGCCAGCTGCATTTGAGGCACAATGACAAAGGAAAGGCTGGCTACTGGGTGACAAGTTCTGTCCACTGATAGCAAAGCTGATGATGCTTGTGAGTAACCCAGTAATGCAGGTGCAGCATGAGTGCAATAAAACATGATGGTGCAGACCACTGGCTTGCTGAAACAAATGTTTGACTAACAGGTCCACTCAGGAGGAACCTGACAGTACTTGGCAGAATTGGTGTGGAGATATTTAGTTGTCTGCTGCACACCCTCGCCATCAAGGAAGAGCAGCTGTTTTTGCCAGCTATCCACAAGCAGCTCAGGAGTAGTAGCATGAAGAGATGAGGCAACCTGCTCAGCCACTTTCTTTGTTGATTGCGGGGGGAAAACACAGTGAAGTGCACAACTAGTTAGTGCAACCCCAATTCTCTATTCACTAAGAACCCGCATTTTATTTTTCCTTTGTCGTTGATTTGTCATCACATCTGCTTGGCCACAGTGCAAAACTAGAAGTCCCCATAAAATGAATGTTCCATATTATTTTTATAAATCATTTCAGGTCATATTTAATGTGTAAGTTAATAATTGCTCTTAGTGCCCATCTTTCCACATGCTTTTTCCTGCTTCAGTGTTCCCACACACTGTTAAGCCAGTGGTTGCAGTATGGGTTTATGGAGGGCTACTACCTTTCAATGTTGGAGAATGCAGATGACCTTGAACGACTTCAGGGACTTTGAGACTAAAAGGCTGGGTTGTGGACGACATCTTCTGATAACAGCACACTGGAGCCTCTAGCTGACAGGCAATAGAAAGAACATTAGAGGAGCAGTAGGACAGGAGGACAAATGCTGTCATCCTAACAGAGGACAGAAGGCTCATGCTCTGTAGATTCCACTGCCACTCCCCTCAGATGGCACCTCCTCAACATCAGTGAACTTTTTATAGTAATAGACTGCTATGGGGCTCCACAGATACCTTTTGAGCACTCTATACCACAGATGTATTGTCAGCAGTCTGACCTTGCTTGGCAACAAGCTGAGCTTTAGAAAAAGACAAAAAAGAAAAAAAAAACAAGCTGAGCTTATGCCCAAACTGTATAAACTTGAGTTTAGATGGTCACCACTGTCAATGCAATGGAAACTATGACATTGGCTATCAAGTACTGCATCATGGTTGGGCCCACAAGTATGTAAATGGGGCTGACCATCACTTCCATACAGGAAAGGATGAGCTTTAAGTCCTGCACAAGACTCTGTGTGCCAAGTTGATGTTGGATGACTCCTCACTCCATGATATTGACTGCATACCTTTTGGCAGACATCCTAATGCAGCAAGCAGTTTGTTGTGCCGCCCCATCGTAGTTCTGTTGAAGTGCTCATCACTGCTGCAGCGCTTGTGTGCGGCCTCACCCTCTGGATAGCTGGCATCTACACTCTCATTAATCCCAGCACAGGTTAGAGCTGCTTGTGGCTGATCTCACCTTTTTAATTATCCTGTAAATTATATACAGTGTCACTGTCTGAGTTGGAGGTCGCAAATGTGAACTAGACTGACAGTGCGTCTTTATCATCACTGCCTTCTTCCCGCTCCTGAAACGTGACCGGTTTACACTTTTTAGGTATCTTCAAGGAGCAAGATACAAGGGTAAGGCCATTGCATGGGGAGGGGATGGCGGGGAGGTAGAGAAAGGTGCATGCTTACGCCGTCGGCAGCTTTTAAGTCAGAAGAGTGTGTGTGGGATGGTAGGGAGGTATGTTCAGAAGCAAAGGATTTAAAAATCAGGATTCCTTCATCCTCACTAGTTTCCTCCTCCTACTGTTGACCACATCCTCAGTGGCTGCCATAAAAACAATGACCAGTGGAGATTCCTTTAAGAGGGTTAGGTCATGAAAATATTCCTGGCCCCTGCTAGCTCGCTCCTGCTGCATCCTGTCAAGCTCCACCTTGTGCTTGCCTTTCCCTTTTAAAATGTGTTTGAGTATGGTGCAGTCTGGTTTGATGATGTAATTGTCATGCTTCTAATAGCTGGCAGTGTACAACCTGTGAGAGCTGTTGAGTCTTGCAGCAGTGTTATGTGTATGAGGAGTGTGATGAAATGAGCAGCGTATGAAACTAGTGGTGCAGTTGGAATGATCTGGCTTTTGAAGATACACTCAAACCTTTAATCACTTGTGTGGGGCCATTGAACTTTTGGCAGCAATGTATTCACTCAGGGGTTGACTCCTGTGCTTGGCTTCCACAGCTATCTGCTCCTATTGTTTTCTGAGTATGTGTTTGGAAGGTCTGTTGGTGTTTTCTACAGCCTCTACAAGTGCCTCAGGTGGAGTGTCAAAAGAATCTAGAACCCATATTGTGCCATTCCTCAATATTATCTAAGACATTATGCTGCATTAGTGTAAAAGTCTACTTCGGCCATATTCCACCACCCATTTAAGAAGGGCATGATAATATTGAGTAGTGCTAGCCACTCATGATATTAACTCTGTGCTGATGTATCCAGCCAGTTACCCCTGTCTTAATGATGAAACCATTAGAATGCTACAATGGGCACAGGTCAATTCGGCATCATAATGCACATGACAATTTTGGCTATTGACATTACTGTACAATTTTCTGAAATTTCCAGACTGATTTTGGTTTATTTGCTGCCCTTCTCCACGAAGTAATCTTGTTCAGTAGGACTATTGAATATTAACTAATTATTGGTCTAGTTGATCCAGCCTGTCAAATTTCAAATGAAAATTGAATTCTTAGGTTCTTCCAATATTTGATCAGCTTTCCTATTTCCCTAACCAAGGAATCAACTAATCGTACAAGCTGTGTAAATGCTGACATTGCAGCTTGTGAAGTGATTTGCACAGCACTACAGAGCATATTGTCCAAAACTCAAACGCTGATATTACAGAAGGCTTGTGCTTTGGGCACAGCTTGTTAAGTGCATTTCTGGAAAAAAACAGGAGTGTGCCACAATAGCTTTCCATCCATTTTATCAACTGGCTCAATTAAGCATGAGATTCAGCATGAAGAAATGCAATTCTCTATTCCTTCAGGGATTCACAGTTTCCACAGGAATTAACAATGTTGTCTGAACTACAACTAAATCCCTATTGGTTAATTTAAAACTACCTGACAAAGGAAGGCTACATGTAAAATTATCCTTCTACATGCCTGATGTCTGAAAACATTTAGCTAATTTTTGAAAAATGATCTTCTTAGGATCCCTGTCATTGTGCATATTTTAATTATTTTTGTTTTATGTTGTTTGGGCTCTTGCAAACAGAATACAGATTGTTTGCATCCCTGTTAAAATTACATCTAACTAAATTTGTGCTTTGAAGAAATGCTTCTCGAAGGATGATAATGTTCTGAGAAATTAGGAGTGGGAGTCTTTACAGTGTTTGAACAGTTATCCAGAAATCTGGATATTTGAACAAAGAATAAAGTATATTTTACAATCAGGAAAGCTGACAACTCCTCTTCTTCTAAAAAGTATTCGTTCTTCTTTGTGCCATCTCCTGTATTATCTGCTAATTCAAGTCCATGGTGCATGGTCAATGAGATTCATGTGTATATTAATTGAACTCTTCACACAAAATTTTAATTTCCTCTCAAAACCATTAATAAAGATTTCTTCTATTTAAGTGCAGCAAAGTTGTAAGTAAGTATTTGTTTTCAGAGAGGAAACCTTCTTTGGAACATAAATCACAAATTTTTAACTTGCGTATCATTTAAATTTAGCACTGTTTATAACTAGATGGGATTTAACTCTGTTGATTTTATTTCCTTTCTGTCATATAGCAAATCATTTTGAAATGAAAAGTGATTCAAATTAGTAAAGGTTGGAAGTTGCCATGGAGCACAGATGCAGAGGCAAGTGTCCCTTGGTAATTCATCTCAGCAGCAATAAATTGTGGGCAATGCCGTTGAAGAAGCTTGAACTCGGCAGTCAATTTCTGAGTTCATTTGGGAATATCAGCAAGGTTTGTTTTCTAGATTTTGCCCCTCTTCTCAAAGGCAATCTGGAATATTTGTAATTCTAAGGTGCCAACTCCTTCCCCCAAGCACCATTCTATATCACATCACTTTAGACGGTAAATAATTACAGGTTCCGTTTTAATCATGGGAACCATCACAAGCATGACCAATCTTGTCCTGCCTTGATAAATGTATAGGTTTCAACAGAAGGCTCTGGATAATGATCAGTGAACTTCCAAGTTGCAGCTCTTCCTTTAGCCTGCCGTACAATGAGGCCAAATGCCTCAAGTACCGACATCAGACTCCACAGACATGTGGTACCACGTGTCGATCCAGAGTTCTTGAACTCGACCTTTAGTATGTGACCACTCACTTTTCCACTCAATCATTTTGGCGCTCAAGTTACTCATCAGCAGCTGTAATCTGTCCAAGGTCCCTAGATACAGTTGTCCCCCAAATGGCATATTCCAGCAGAACCTTTTCATATGGCTTCACAATAATCTTAAATGTTATAAATTCCCCAGAGTCTCATTTATGAAACTCCTTTAATAAACCACATTGGCACAGACAAAACTAAATGATCAACAGTAAAATTTCCCAATGCACAATCCCTGCTTAACACTAATTTTGGCTTTCTGTATTGTTTAATTGCATAATACTTGCACAGTTCATGTAAGTGTACAATAGCAAATGTAAATGTACCTTCCCTTTGTAGATCTCCTTTGCCTCTAGTTCTCTTTGTGTCTGTAAGCCACACAGTTGCTACTCCTTCAAGATTCATGATCATCAGGTAATGTTAACCAGTACTTCCCATAATTGAAGAAAACTACACCTGCTCCCTCTGCAAATTCTTAGAACTTTTCTTTAAATTAATCTAATTAAAAATTCCATGGACATGTTAAAGAAATTACATATTTTCCTTCTTGTACCATCCGCTTTCCAAATATCATCACAGTGATCTCATCAGTTAGACAAGACTTGTAGCAGCATAAATTTTAACTAATTACATGCCTTCATACTAATTTACATACATTAGCAGGGTCACTTTTGGAGCACATCAACAGACTTTGTTCTGGTTTAAGTGGTGAGATTTCCTCCAGGTCTTCAACACGGCTATAGCCAGTTTCTGATAAATCAGTACAATATGGTCTTCACACTTGGGATCTTCTGGTTTACCATGACTCAGGATCAAGCTATCCGTTATTATTTAAGTACTGAATCTATTCAGTAGCTTAGTCAGGGACTTTATCAAGCCTACCTGCTTGACAGGGCCAAATTAATGCTTTTAGTGGGAAACAACATTTGCAGTAAGAGCAGAGCCCAAGACAGTGCATCAAATAAAATCAATAGATCAGAACCTACGAGGCACTTTTGTAGTTACACTGGAAGTACTGGAGCATAGAATTGGTCCAAACAATAAAAGTCTACATCATTTTCAATAATGAGAGTCGTGTTGAATCTAGCTCTATGTCCAAAATCAAATATATGTTTGACGTTCTAATTAGGTTCCAAAGAGTTGAAAGAATCTACATTGAATAGCTTGTCACTGTAATCAGTATAAAGTGAGTAACAGTATTGATACATTAATTCTGGATTAATCAAATTTTGGTCTTCCTGATCCATTGAATTCTTTATTAAGGAACCTAAATACCACTAAATAAGTATTTTTAGTACAAAACACTTACTGAATAATTAATCACTGCACTAAATCAGAAAATAAATTTGTGGAACTAAATTTCCATAAAATCATTCTCCCCAAGCTAAATTACAGATGAGTTTTGAACTGAGAGATGATGGGAGTAGTGCTAAGAACTATCGTGATGACAAATCAGAGCCTACTCTACAAAGCCCACCTGCCACCACTGAATACTAGCTCACCATATTTATATAAGCGATTCACACTTATTAACCCTTAGTATATCCCATCACCTGTTCCCTTACTCCATTAGATCTCTCATCCTTCACCCATTTCAATTTCAAGATTTCTCCATTCCTCAGCGTCTGTTTTAAAACTGGAGAATCAATCCTCAGTCATGTTACGTTCTAAGTTTCACTGTAAGTATCCAACGCTGACTAATTATCAATGTAGCACTCAATAAGTATTGTGGTTGAATCCCTCTTTGGAACATCTTGCAGTATTCTTGCTAAAAGAAATGCCATACCTACCACCTCAACAGCAGGGTGCGTTTCAGCCATTACAGTACGTTTTATTATTCTTTTCATCTTCCCAAGCTAAAGGACAACATTTGTGTCCCCTTCCAACAGAACTCATGCAGTTGAGAACACATCGCAGAGATTTGCGTAAGAAAAAGCACAAAATAATAAATTTAATATTTTACGCATGATTGATCCCTCATGCATTTTTCACCAACAAAACCAAGAAAATTTTCAAAATTGCTTTTCCTGCTATTGATGATTCTATTCTTAGATCTTGGAACCCTGTGTTTCTTCAAAACCTTGTGCCACTATCCTTGCTCTAGCCTAGTATGTCCTGTCAGGAAACACCTTTTTAATTGCATTACCACCAATTCAGTAGGGCTTGTTTTTCACCTGTGTAGATACCTCTTTATACTGGAACCTCTTTATACACCTCAAATTCCCTCCTGCTTTGTAATCCTTGTTTGGCCTATCTATTAACTTTGTCTTTTGAGTTTGTTTATGGCAACTAAGACTTCGTAATCAACATGGGCTTCTGCTGCTGATGGTATTTTTGGTTTGTATGATATATCTTGTCCTGATTAAACAGTGCCCTCTACCTTGCTCAAAAACAGAAATTGCTGGAAAAGCTCAGTAGGTCTAGCAGCATCTGTGGAGAGAAATCAGAGATAATGTTTCGGGTCAAGTGATCCTTCCTTAGAACTCTATCTTGTTTTCTATCTTGCTGGACTGTTGCTGTTTGACCTTTCCCTCCTAACAATTGAGATTCTTTCAAATCTCTTTCTCAAGGCATGTTCACTCTCAGACCCACTGTTTGTGCTTACAGTTTTTTTCTTTTGCGTTTTTTTGTACTACTTGTTCTCAATCCATGGGTCTGACCACCTGCCCTCATCCTGTATATTCATTCAGCTTTGATATTTCCCAATGGCCTTCCCTGTTGTACATATGATGGTGGCATTTCTCTATTGACTGGACCATTCTGGTTAATATTTGACTTTAATACCCACTTTTGGCAGTTCTGCCCCAGGAACAGTAGCCTCATATGGACCATCAGAACTGATCTGTCCATCATCAGACAAACTGACAAATGTGACTCTAATTTTCTGTGCCACAGAGCTTTGCAACATTTGGACCTGTGAGATGAAGCAAAAACAGAAGTCGCTGAAGAAACTCAGCAGGTCTGGTAGTATCTGTGGAGAAAAAGTAGAATAGAATAGAATAAATTCCCAAAGTACGGAAGCAGTCCATACCGACTCTCTGAAGAACATCCCACTCTCTCCCCCACCCTGTATCCCTGCATCTCCCATGGCTAGCCCACCTGGTCTGCACATCCCTAGACACTATAGACAATTTAGCACGGCCTATCCACCTAACCTGCACATCTTTGGACTGTGGGAGGAAACCAGGGCACCTGGAGCGGACCTGTGCAGACACTGGAAGGACGTGCAAACTCGACACTGACAGTCGACCGAAGATGGACTCAAACCTGGGTCCCTGGTGCTGTGAGGCAGCAGTGCTAACCATTGAGCCACCATGCCACATGAGTAGAGTCAATGTTTCAGGCTCAGATTTCCAGCATCTGCCGTTCTGTTTGTTTTTCTTGGATATGAAAGGTACCTGGCTCCTCGGTAGTTTCTGTAATTCCTTCCGAATCTGGAATTTGGAATAATCTGTACCAAGCAATCTTTAAAGGGTGTGTCTGAACAGATTGATGCCCAGCTGTACAATTATTCTTACCAACAACCATCCCTGATCTTCTCCGTTCCTCAGCTCCTCTCTCTTAGAATAAACAATATCTACCTTTCATTGGTTTTTGACGGTCCCCCTCATATCTTAAGGCTCGTCAAACATATTCTGAAACTTCGGCTTTAATAAAAGTCATTCTGCCTGCATGCATTCAAATATTCTAAAAAAAGGAGAACCAGTTGTAGCTGCTGCTTGAACTGGGGACTGACCACTTAGTTTTTGCTAGGAATCCTAATGTTCCATTAATACTACGGTCTTTGGACAATACCCTCCCACCATCTGCAATAAGTTCTTAGCACGTGCAGCCCACACTAGTGCAGATGAATATTTACAATTTGGCTGATGTGCCATAACTTGAAGCATTTGTCTCTTGTTTCTTTTCACATACCGTACTGTTAAAAGAGCTTCCTGCTGCCTTAGGCTGAACTATCACATTAATATTTGCACACATATCTCTAAATCCATCATTAACAAAGTCCTCCCTCCTCCCTCCCTCCGTCAGCCTTTACCAGTGAGACATATTGCTGGTGGCTCAAGTCGAGTCCCTATCCACTTTTCCATTACCATAATTGTTCACTTATTTTTACTATGCATTATTGATGCTGACAAAATAGGATAGCTAAATTTGTAAAATGATTTTTTTTTATCCCATACCTTTAAATCTATAGCTGCTGATCCACTACCTTGTTCTAGGCCATGAGAGTGACTATTTCTTGCATTCTTTACTGAAACTTTAACCTCCTTAAAGAACGGAGAGGAAAACTGCCTCTAATTTTAAAACGTGACTATTTGTGTTCTAAATGTCTACTTGCTGATTTTAAATAACATTTGTTAAATTTATTTAGTGGAGAGGTTATGTTCCAATAAAGAAATATAGTAGTGTCCCAAACAAAAATAGAAATTGCTGGAAAATCTCAGCAGGTCAGTCAGCATTTGTGGAGGGAAATCAGAGTTAACTCTTCAGGTTGAGTGACCTTGACCCAGAGTTCTGAGGAAGGGTCGCTTGACCTGAAATGTTAACTCGATTTGCTCTCCACAGAAGTCACCAGACCTGCTGAGCTTTTCCAGCAATTTCTATTTTGCTCGATTTATAACATTTGCAGTTCTTTTTATTTTTACAATAGTGCCCTAATTGTGTAAACTGCAAATTTTCAGATTTACCATACACAATAGCTTTGTTTTCCATTCCCAGTTTCATCTGTGCTTTCTTGCATAATAGTATTTTCATTGGACACACCTATACTAATAAAATAAGATAACACAGTGCGGAGCTGGAGGAACACAGCAGGCCAGGCAGCATCAGAGAAGCAGGAAAGCTGACGTTTCGGGTCAAGACCCTTCTTCAGA
>JAHRHZ010000268.1:29594572-29687375 GCA_024137785.1 Ginglymostoma cirratum | reverse complement strand
TTTCTGAAGAAGGGTCCCGACCTGAAACGTCATCTTTCCTGCTCCTCTGATGCTGCCTGGCCTGCTGTGTTCCTCCAGCTGCGCATTGTGTTATCTCAGACTCCAGCATCGGCAATTCTTACTATTTCTGCACTAATAAAATGATTGATTCAAGCTACTTTTCAAGGAATGGCCATTCTTTTCAAAGATTTTAATATGTTATCATCCCCCAAGTCTGAAACTGGTGGAGGTCTCAAATTCCCTTCACTTTGCCCAATCCTTGTTACTCACAGTCTAGGTTTTAACCAGTTTATTCCACACACCATAGAGTGTACCCAATATCTAATACTGTACAACCGATTCTGTGACCAACAAATTCAGCACTGGACTAAAAACTTGTTGTGATTGATACAATGCCTTCTCTTTGATTGGTACCTCCATCTTTCTCTGACTATTTTGTAGAATTCTATTTTTGAATATTCTATTGTTCCATTTTGGATAGTTCATGATGTAATTGTACTTTGAATCATGCCTGAAAAACTGAGAGATAACACTGGGCATTTCTGGTGTTTGTTCTCTATTGCAAATCCCAAATGTGCTCTGCTTCTCAAAATTATCAATCACATTTCTGTCCTTATTTCTTTTAGTTACAGTTCTTTTTGGTGTCGTCTGTGACCTGTATCTATATGGTCTTGTCAATTTGTTAAAATAATGTCCTCCATTTCTGTCGTATTACTGATTGCCCACTTTGCATTATAAAATGCAGCTGGTAAGGAAGACTTTGCTAGGAATATTTTAGAACTTCCTATATTTGTTCTAGCAATGTATGTTCATCTGCAAATTTAACTCCTGTCTAAACCAGGAGTCTGTCCATTTTCGTATTTTGGCACACTGCAATATGTTAAATGCAATCACAGATTGGAGAATTTCCAAATGAAATTTCTGCAGTCTTGCATATAATCTATTTAATTCCATTATGCAGTCATCCATGGTACAATCATCAGTTTTTCTACATTTGTCATGATCTGACCATCCCTCATAAGCACCCAATGCATGATCCTTTTGATCAATTTTGTCTGCAATGGTTAACAATCATCCAAACCTTCATCTGTGATCAAATCATCAGATTCCAATTCTGAAGAAAAGACTTTGCTTCTTGTCCCATTTCTATTTGTAACCACAGTGTAGTAGGTCTCAAGCACTTCTTTGAATGATGTTGGATGATAAGTTGTTGTTTGAGGTTGGAAATTAAGATTAAAATTGCTCTTTAAGACTTTTCTTTTACATTCTATACTTAAATGCACACTTTGGGAGCAGGAGTGGGGTACCCAGCCTTTTGAGCCTGCTCCCCCATTCAATGGGATTATGGCTGATCTGATGATAGTCTCAAGTCCACTTTACTGCCTTCACCACTTTTCTACACTCTGCTTGTCAGAGGCGATTCATCGATATTGTTCAAGACATTGCTGATAGCCTGGATAACCTTGCTCACAGTTGCTACAGACCCCCTGAAAGCAACATGCTGAGAATAACTTCTAAATACTGTAAATTGCTATTCAGAAGTCCACACGATGTCTATTTACAGCTCTAAGTGCGATAAACAAGTGACATTCCTTCACTGCTGTCTGCAACAACTGGGCTATTATTAACTTTGCAGAATAAGTGTCTGTCTTACAAATTAACAGTTGGACAGGCCCTTAGACTCAGCATAGTAAACAGGTTTGGTAGCAGCACTGTGCATAAACCAGCCGCAGCTCCATATGTCATAGGGTGTAACCTGGCATAAGGAGGACCTTTGAACTTCAAAGTTTTCCTCATGCAGTGTATAGTTCATAACACCTGAGGTGTTTTAAAAAGTTGGCCTAATGACATGAAAATTGCAGAAGAGTTGACCATGTTTATCTCCACAATGGAGCTGGTCAGATCAGGAACACTGCCTGCAAGCTCGTGAACCCATACCACCCTGTAAAAGCAGTCCTGAGAATTGGAAAGCCCAGGAATGACCCCAGAATCTCGCAATTGGCACCTACCTGATACTTTTAAACAGCTCCTGAGCAAAATCCAAGCTGTTGTTTTTATCTCAATGAAATCAATTGAATAAAAATCAGGCAGTGCTAATCTGGTCTGTTCATTCTACATTCCTGATTATAGCTCAAGCATTGACACTGATAGTTTTGAATATTTCTCCTTGTGAGATACTAAGCCTTTCATAAAAGGTGCTCATTTTAGAAACTCTGATTAAGCAGGATTTTTGTTATAAAATCAATAGTCTCTATTGTAAAATAACTGATGGAGAGCTAAGGACCTTGGGCTGTTAAATATCCACTGTTTCTGAAAAATATTATTGATTGAAAGCATTGCATGTTTGGAACAAATAAAAGTGGCTTCAGCATACCAGTCACATGATTTTTAACTCTACATCAACATTTATTCGTACAGAGCGCTAATCCATGCTCCCTTATGAAGAGTATCACACTGCTAATAATCAATGGTGCTTTGATTTCTTCTCAAGCATTTTTATGGTATCATGGTTCCATGTGGAGCACTATTATTTTTGTGGAAGCCAGTGCATGGTTTATTTTACCTAACTCATACATGCTTGAGGCAGCTGAAATTAGAAAATACAGACTGATTATCCTAAGACAGACAAACCGAAAAGCTGTTCATGAGTGGACTGTTTGTTTTCTAAACTTAATACAAGACATATAAAAATTGCTTTCATATGTAATTTAAGAAAATAACCTTTAGACTGACATTATTCTGACAAAATATGAATTTGGTGTATCACAGAAACAAGTTCACTTAATAATCCATGGAAAATGCCCGTCAGTATGTGCAAAAATTGAAGTTTCAAATCTTCCTCGAACGACTCGTGCAATGGCGAGAATTGCGTTAGGTTGAGAGTAAGGAGATTCTCAATGTTGATAGCAAGAATTCCCATTTCCAGATGAAGTATTAAATGGTGAGATGGGATTCTCACTGGTGAGATGGGATTCTCACTAGTGATCTGTGAGAGGCCTATTTGTGTGCATTAACTTAGCATTGGTCACATCTTCATTATTACATGATCCTGTCTCATTGCTATGAAATTTTCTTTTCTCGAACCAAATGTACAGAAATTATACAGTAACAATTTCTGATATGAAAGTCAGAGCAGTAACTTGGCAAATAAAATTTTAAAAAAAAGCTGAAGAAACTCAGGTCTGACAACATCTGTAAAAAGAGAAACAGAGTTAATGTTTTGTGTCCAAAAGGGTTTCTTCAAAACAGGTCTGAAGTCATCAGACTTGAAACATTACTTCCATTTCTCTCTGCATAGACGTTTCTAAGTTGTTCCAACACTTTTTATTTCTGACTTTCAGCGTCCGCAGGAGTTTGCTTTTATTTCAGTAACCTGGTGACTCCAGCCAATCTCCCTGTGTCTAGCACTCCATCTTGGACACCAATGATCTACATCTCAGGGCACACTCCATGAGCAGTGACCATATGCCATCCTCCATTCATTAGGCCTCAGCATCCCATCAGTGAAGCAGGATGCCAATTTCTCTCTGCCTGGCATGTCTAGGGGAAGTGATGGGAGCTGTGCACAACAGCAGAGATTGATTGAGTGCAGAGATCCAAGTTCCAGGAATCCCAGGAGGTCCTGGCAGTGGCCATGACGTTCACCTATGAGTAGAGCCTTACATGGCTGTAATGCATAGGTCATGAAGCAAGATTGGGCAGATGACATGAATGAATATGCTGGGGCTTGTGGAGAGAATCCTTCCATGAAATTCACCAAAAATGATAGCAGATTTTTGGTAATATTCACCTGTTTGTGCTTTAGTTTTGATTTGGAGAACTTAACAAATTCTTCCAAAGTACTGCTGGGAAACCTCTTCAGTTGCTAATTGCAATGATTCCAGGTCACCCATTTGTCACAATGATGAATGTCTTTGTGCATATAAATGGATAGATGAGGCTATTAACAACCAGACTATTAAGTGTATTGATGATATCAAGAGGAAAAATGTGTAGAAAAGGTAAGTTTATGCAAAGGGATTTGGAGAAGTTCAGATATTCAGAGAGAGCCAGCCATGGATGTCTAAGGAAATAAAGGAAAGTATCAGATTGAAAAAAAAACACATACAAAAAAGCAATGAGTAGTGGGAAACTAGGAGACTGGGAAATCTTTAAAGGCCAACAGAAAGCCACAAAAAAAGTTATAAAGAAAAGTAAGATAAATTATGAGTAAACTAGTTCAGAATATAAAAACAGGCAGCAAAAGTTTCTTTGAATATGTAAATCATAAAAGAGTGGCAAAGGTCAACATTGGTCCTTTAGAGGATGAGAAGGCCAATTTAATAACTGGGAATGAGGAAATAGCCGAGGCATTAAACAATTATTTCATGTCAGTCTTCACAGTGGAAGACACAAATAACATGCCGAAAACTGATAGCAAGAAGGTTATAGCAGGCGAGGACCAAGAAACTATCATTATCACGAGGGAGGCAGTGCTGGGCAAGCTAATGGGGCTAAAGGTAGACAAGTCTCCTGGCCCTGATGAAATGCATCCCAGGGTACTAAAAGAGGTGATGGGGGAAATAGCAAATGTACTAGTAATTATTTACCAAAATTCACTGGACTCTGGGGTGGTCCCCGCAGATTGGAAAACAGCCAATGTGACGCCACTGTTTAAAAAAGGAAGTAGACAAAAAGCAGGTAACTATAGGCCAGTTGGCTTAACTTCAGTGGTGGGGAAAATGCTTGAATTTATCATTAAGGAAGAAATAGCAAGACATCTGGATATAAATTGTCCCATTGGGAACACCCAGCATGGGTTCATGAAGGGTGGGTCATGTTTAACTAATTTGGTGGAATTCTTTGAGGACATTACTTGCATGGTGGACAACGGGGAACCTGTGGATGTGGTGTATCTGGATTTCCAGAAGGCATTTGACAAGGTGCCACACCAAAGGCTGCTACCTAAGATAAAGTTGCACGGTATTACAGGTAATGTATTGGCATGGATAGAGGATTGGTCAACCAATAGAAAGCAAAGAGTAGGGGTAAATGGGTGTTTTTCTGGTTGGCGGTCAGTGGCTAGTGGTGTGTCTCAGGGATCAGTGTTGGGACCGCAATTGTTTACAATTTACATAGATGATTTGGAATTGGGGACTAAGTGTGGTGTGTCAAAATTTACAGATGACACTAAGGTGAGTGGTAGAGCAAAGTGTGCGGAAGACACAAAGTCTGCAGAGGGATATAGATAGTGTAAGTGAGTGGGCAAAGGTCTGGCAGATGGAGTACAATGTTGATAAGTGTGAGGTCATCCATTTTGGTAGGAATAGCAGCAAAACGGACTATGTTTTAAATGGTAAAATATTGCAGCACACTGCTATGCAAAGGGACTTGGGTGTCCTCGTGCATGAATCGCTGAAGGTGGGATTGCAGATGCAGCAGGTGATTAAAAAGGCAAATGGAATTTTGTCTGCCATTGCTCGAGGGATGGAGTTTAAAAACGGAGGCTATGCTGCAGCTGTATAGGGTCCTGGTGAGGCCACACCTGGAGTACTGTGTGCAGTTTTGGTCTCCTTACTTGAGAAGGGATATACTAGCACTGGAGCGAGTGCAGAGGAGATTCACTCAGTTGATTCCAGAGTTGCGAGGGTTGGATTATAAGAAGAGACTGAGTAGACTGGTATTATACTCATTGGAATTCAGAAGAATGAGGGGAAATCTTATACAAACATATAAGATTATGAAGGGAATAGATAAAGTGGAGGCAGGGAGGTTGTTTCCGCTAGTAGGTGAAACTAGGACTAGAGGGCATCGCCTCTAAATAAAGGGAAGCAGATGTCGGACTGAGGTCAGGAGGAACTTCTTCACCCAAAGGGTTGTGAATCTGTGGAATTCCCTGCCCAATGAAGTGGTTGAAGCTACCTCGCTGAATGCTTTTAAGGCAAGGCTAGATAAATTTTTGAACAGTAAAGGAATTAAGGGTTATGGTGAGTGGGCGGGTAGGTGGAGCTGAGTCTCAAAGATCAGCCATGACCTTATTAAATGGCAGGGCAGGCTCGAGGGGCCAGATGGCCTACTCCTGCTCCTAGTTCTTATGTTCTTATGTTCTTATATTGGATTAAGGATTGATGAATGGCATTTTAACTAATGTGATTCAGATTATAGGCCCAAATATTCTGTGATGTGTCTGATTTTCATACAAAATGTGTATGCTTCAATCTTACAGATATAAAACAGAAGCAAAATGCCTTCAATGTATGTGCTTGCATGTGCATGTTCATTCCAGATATTTGGGGCACCAAATGGCTGTTTGCACCTTTTACAAAATTGATTTGTCCTGCAGAACTGGCACCAAAGGTCTAAAGACTCAGCTGCAGACCAGCGCCACGAAGTATTTTTAAATATTAATTGCCTGAATGTGGAAGGAACAGGAGTGTTTCTGCCATTATGTACGTAAACTTTGAACTGTTACTGGCCACCATTACTGCCGCCCCATTGCTCCGGCACTATCCCGTTTAAATTCCTCCATAGCTCTCCCTCCTGGTCTTTTTCAATCTCTAATCTCTTAATTGACTGCCAAGCAGCTCCCAGAGTGATGAGCTTTAACAAGATGTAAATCAATTGGATGAATGCCTGATTCAACTCAGATCTTTACAGTCAGACTATATTTTATACAGTACCAAAGGAGAAAAATATTACAGCATTGCTGAATCTGAGTAGAGGATATTTAATGCAACATCCTCCCATTCTACATTTGATTGGGAAAAAATTGGAAATGATATGCTCTCTTCCACTTTTATCACATGGTATCATTCTCCAATAGTGAACAGAGCATGAAAAGATCCTAAATTATAAATAAAATTCCAGTGGGACAATTAATAGTTATTGGGTTTTAGAAGAAACAAAAACCAAAAGATCTGTGGATGCTGGAAATCAGAAAAAAAGCAAAAATGGAAGTTGCTGAAAAATCTCAGCAGGTCTGGTAGCATCTGTGGATAGAACTCAGAGTTAATGTTTCAGGTCTAGTGACCCTTCCTCAGAACAGATGGTAGCTAGGAAAAAATTGATATTTACACAGAAGATGGGGAGGGGAAGAGTAAATGATAGGTGGAAATAAAGACCAAAAGAGACTGTAATACAGTTGGACAGTCAAAGGTTACAATCATAGAATCCCTACGGTGTGGAAACAGGCCTTTTGGCCCCACACTGACCCTTGGAGCATTCCCACCCAGACCCATCCCCCTAAGCTACACATCCCTAAACACTACAGGCAATTTAGCATGGCCAATCCACCCTAACCTGCACATCTTTGGACTGTGGGAGGAAACCAGAGCACCTGAAGGAAACCCACGCAGACACGGGGAGAATGTGAAAACTCCACACAGATAGTTGCCCAAGGGTGGAATCGAACCTGGATCCCTGGTGCTGTGAGGCTGCAGTGCTAACCACTGAGCCACCATGCCAGTTAGTCTAGGGGAATGAATAGCTGCTAATGGGGCCCATTAGTAGTAGACAATGGGTTGTGTGTGGTAGCAGCTCATGTGATAACAAGGCCTGGTGTTTGGGGTCTTGGGGTAAGGACATCGCCTCAAACCCTAAAATTGTTGAATTCAATATTAAGACCAGAAAGCTGCAGAGTTCCCAAGTGGAAAATGAGGTGCTGTTCTTCCACCTTGCGCTGCAGCAAGCCTGAGACAGATGTTGGCCAGGGAACAGGGTGTGTTGAAAGGCAGGCAGCTGGAAACTCAGGGCCTCTTTTTGTAGAGACAATGTAGGTGTTCCGCAAAGCAGTCACCCAGTCTATGCTTTGTTTCCTCAATGTAGAGGAGACCACATTGTAGACTAGTACAGGTACAGTAGACTAGATTGAGTGAAGTGCAGGTAACATGCTTCTAGAACATAGAACATTACAGTGCAGTACAGGCCCTTCGGCCCTCGATGTTGTGCCGACCTGTGAAACCAATCTGAAGCCCATCTAACCTACACTATTCCATTATCATCCATATGTTTATCCATCTTCATCTGGAAAGCCTATTTGGGGCCTTGGATACTAAGGAAGGAGGAAGTAAACGGGCAGATGTTACTGCAGTTGTAGGGGAAGGTGTCATGGGGCTGTAGGGGGTGTTGGGAGTGAAGGAGGAGTGGACTTGGATGTCCTGGAGGGAACAGTACCTGCAGAAGGCTGACAAGGGGAAGGGAATATATGTCTGGTGGTGACATCCCACTGGAAGTGAAGCAAGTGGCAGTTAATGGTCCTCTGGATGGGGATGCCAGTGGGATGGTAGGTGAGGACAAGGGGGACCCTATCGCTGTTGTAGGAGGGAAGAGAAGGCGTGAGGGCGGAAGTACGGGAGATGTGTCGAACCGGGCTAAGGATCCTGTCAACAACAGAGTTGAGGAATCCTTGGATGAAGAAGAAGTTGGACATTTTGGAGACTCCCTTGTCAAAGTTGGCCTCATTAGAACAGATGAGACAGAGACGAAGGAACTGGGAGAATGGAGTAGAGTCTTTCAGGAATCAGGGTGTGAAGATGTGTGGTAGTGCATATTGGTGGCCAGCCTATCCCCAGAAATGGAAACAGATGTCGAGGAAGGGAGGAGTCAGAGAGGGACCAGGTGAAAGTGAGAGCGGAGTGGAAATTGGAAGCAAAATTGATAAACTTTTCCAATACCGGGCCGGAGAGGGAAGCAGCACGGATGAAATCACTGATATGCAGATGAAAGAGTTCTGGGTGGGGGCCAGAGTAGGACTGGAACAAAGAGACAAGTGTAACTGGGGCCCATGTGTGGCCATTGGGTGTCTGTTAAAAGAAATTAGCCCTTTAAATATTGTTCAGGAACCCATCCTCCTGCTTGGAATAAACCTTCTATTTCAAGTCCCTGCAAAAATACAGATTAAATTGGTATTGCTGTTACTTTCACTGTTCTGCTCTCTAGTTAAAGATCAGTCCAATGCATCTTATAAGTAATTATTATTATTATTTTATGAATGTTGGAATAATTGTTCTTTAAAACTTTGCTGGATTTCTTCCATTACTGAGTATCCTTCTGAATGGCTCAGCTTGACTAAACAGTAACATTAGTAAAATTGGGCTACATGGTTAGAAACAGATGAATCCTAGTTTACATATTTTCATTCTTCATCCTTGTTCTTCAGTATCAGTGGTTGATACCTCAGTAAGCCTTGTTAATTGGCTTATTGTCTACCCCGCTAATGCCTATTCCCTAACGTTTGTATCAGTTCACTGAAGCTGATCTCAAACTGCCCTCCCACTCCACTCTTCATTGATTTTTTTTTTCCTTCAACCCGCAACTTTCTTACTTCAACCATTGTCAATCCAAAACTCCTCTGGACACTCTCCTTTGCCAAGTGCACCCGACTCGGAGCGGGATGGGAAAACTTCTTTGTCCACAATTTTATCCTGACGGAATTTTTTGACATCATAACACTGACTGAAATTGGGCTCATTGTTGACTACTTCTATCACCAAGGACACTTTGAATGACCATGTCTACCAAGAAATCACTAATGGTTAAGTATTATTCTAATTGATGTCTTGGTCAGTTTTTCCCTCACTTTTTGTCCCCTTTGGATCATTTGAGTATTGCACTTTCCTTCAAGGATTCCTTGAACTAAAGCTAGCTCAAGAAATATAAACATCCATTCACTTGCCAGAAGTTTCTATCTGTTCTTTTGAGTACCTCTCACTATCTCATATAATACACTGTATTTGTGTCCAAAATCAAAGCTGTCTCTGGCTGCTACTTAGCCAGATTTCGAACTCCGTTACTATGTCGAAAGCAGATGATGCTTTCACAGTTTCCATTCTTTGTACATGCTACTTATTTGCTCTCAGCTTACTCCGTCCAACCACGAAACACAAATACTAAAATTCTCAGATATTAGTCTGAGTATTTGAGAAACTGTGATCGTAGCTCCCACCTTGGCTAATCTTACACATCCTGCTTTATCATTCAACAAAGCTGAATGCTGCAGAGTGAAATCTTAATCTTGCGTCTACACTGTCGGTCAAGTGGATTGTTATTTCTTCCTAGACAGTGAGTTTCTTGAACAATTGCACCTGCACCATTCTCTGTTTTCAAACCTTTCTCTCTTTGACCATATCTTGAATTCTTTCATTCTTATGTTTCCGTTCCCCTCCCTGAATTTCAGTGTTTAGCTGGCTATGCTAAATTGCCCATAGTATCCAGGTATGTGCAGGCTAGGTGGATTCGCCATGGGAAATGCAAGGTTAGGGGATAGGGTAGAGAGGTGTATCTGAGTGGCATGCTCTTCCGAGAGCCAGCATAGACTTGATGGACTGAATGGCCTACTTCCACACTGTAGGGATTCTGTGATTACGCATGTCTCGTTGTGCAATTTAGCACAGGCACAACATCTAGAAGGTTGTCATTATTGTCAGTGGGCCTCAGTCAAATCAACATGGAGAACCTTTGCTTGGGTTATTCTGTCACAGCAAGCCGAGGGTAACCTCTGATAGCAGTCCAGGCCCTGGTCAATGCATTCAAAATTAAGATCCTCTCTGCATAAGGGGTGAGAAGCCAAAGGATGGGTAGCGTACCATCCGTCTTGATTCTTTCTGCCCCACTGTGTGAGTTCCTTCTGGAATGAGAGAGAGGCAAGTATTACAGAAGACGTAAGTTGATGGGAAAGGTATTACTGTAGCTGCAGAAAGGGAAGTGTCCTCAGTGAATCAGTAGGCAATGCAGAGGGCAAGCAGGGCTAGCAGTGTCTTGGATTGCGATGTGTGAGGACGAATTGGGAAGATGTTACATGCAATAGGAATGTTAGAGTGTGAACTTTGTTGGGATGTGAGTACAGTAGCAGAGCTAGCGAGTGTGAGGTATTGGAGAGCATATGGAGGCCCCTATGCTGGCAGAGGAGAGAAGTGGCCTCAGGCAATCTGACATGGTCTGGTGTTGTGGCATCCATTGCTGACCCTGGGGAAGAGGATTCAGTTCTTCAGAGCATTCTGAAGAAGAGTCATTTCCAGACGTGGAACGTTAACTCTGATTCTCTCTCCAAAGATGCTGCCAGGCCTGCTGAATTTCTCCAGCATTCTGTGTTAGTTTCAGATTTCCAGCATCAGCTGTATTTTGCTTTTATTTGAGATGTTGTGTGGGTGGTAGGAAAAGTGCCAGCACTGCTGGTTCAGTGACAGTGCTAAGAAACTGGAGCCATTTTGAGGATTAGCCTTCACTTCAGTATAAATGTCAAGTTTGTGTGAACTAGTGTTTGTAGGTGGTTTATCAGGCAAAGTGTGATGAGACATTTAAGAGCTCCATTGCAGAGTGAAGTCAGACGTATGCACTTAAGATGCTGAGGCAATTTTGGCAGCACCGAAGCACTGGGAAAGTCACAGATTGAGCAAAGGATTTATGAAGGTAGGAAGAACATTCAGCCTCTTCTTGGCCTTTTATTAAGCAGGAATGTACTTTTTCTGAGTAGCCTGCACTAGTCCAATTTGGGACTGTTGGTTATACTGTTGATATAGAGCATGCATGGTGCTCACTTCATTCATTGCTATCTCAAAAATACATTACACTAGCGAACATTGATCTGTATATTGTATAAATGTTGCCTGGGTGACACGTGTAAAGGCTAAAGTGATGTGGACTGGAAGCAGGATGTCGTTCTTAAAAAAATTTTCTGGGTTTAGTTTCAGCATTCCTATCAGGTGGCAATGAAAATCAATGTATATCTGTTGATGGCTCATCCTTAATATTTTCTTTGTTCAAAAATTCTAAAGCCTCAGATATAGCAGGTTTGTTATTAATATCTGTACGTTCTATCTCCAAAAGTACACATACTTGTACAATTCACCCCGATCACCAATGATTAGTAATAATCCCAACTATTCCTGAATTTATTTCTGAATGATAAGTCATTAATTCTTTATTTTTAGCAGTTAATCAATAAGTTTGATATGCAACCTATTGTAGGGCATGTTGGCATGGCATCAAGCTGGGATTTTTAATATTGCCACCAATATTACAACATATTTTCCACAACTGGCTGTATTTCAGAATTGATGACATAAGAGAGGCTGCTTCCAAGAGATGCTGTTCAACAGTATACAATTGCAGCATGAATAAGGTTGACTTTATTTATTCTCACTGCATTTCTGATCGCCTTACTGGTAATTGAAAGGTTAGCAATACAGAAAAACTGATAAGTCTCATTTTTTACAATTAACTAGACAGAAAACAAAATGCATAAACAGGTATACAATGTGTAACAACATTTCTGTTGTTTTCAAACACTAGTTCCTTTGATGGGAGCTTGAAATGCAGAATGTGCTTGTCAGTGTCCTGTGCCATTCCTTCCTCAGTTGATTTTAAAAGCTGAAGTCCTGCAATGGAACAGAATAACATTTGCAGGTATTCCTGTGAGATCAGGGCTGTCTGTATGCAATATGCAGCGCACTAAAGCCTTTCCTTTTATTAATACTTAAACAGATTGAAGTGGAAGGCGCAGAAGTATTAGATTCAGGTGAACAAAGTAGAGGAAGCTGTTGAGGGTGAAATATTGGGGGGGGGTGCTTCATAGACTATGCAGGAAATGAAAAAGTGGGGAATGGTTACAAGGGAACCTTGGATTAAGAGAAAGGGAGAGATTTTTGGCAGTTACAGAGGGCTCAAAACAGCAGAAGCACCGGAGAACTACAGAATGCACAACGACGATCTCAGAAAGGAAATTAGGAGAGTAAAAAGGGGCACAAAAGGATAATAGATAAAATAAAGGAAAATTCAAAGTTATTTTACAAGCACATTAAAGGTAAAAGAATAACTACGGAAAGAGTGGGGCCTATTAAAGATCTAGTGGTAATTTGTGCAGGAGCTGGAAGATGTAGGTAGGGTTTGAAATGAATACTTCATGTTGGCGATCATTAATGAGAGGGATGATGTGGGTATAGGAGTCAGGGAGGAGGACTGTGATATAATTAAAGAATTTAGCATAGACAGAGAGGAGGTTTTGAGTGGTCTGACAAATTTAAAAGTAAATAAATCTCCAAGGCTGGCTGAAAGGTTTCCCAGGCAGAGTGAGGCAAGTGTGGAAATAGCAGGGCCGCTAGCAGTAATTTTCAATTCCTCTTACTACAATGGAGTTGACAGAGGACCGGAGGACAGCCTCCAGAAAGAGGTAGGGATAAACCATGAAATGTTCGGTCTAATCTGTGGAATAAAAACTTTGGGCAACTGTTAGCAAATGTGAGACCCCATGGGATCCAAGAAAAATTGGCGAATTGGCTGAGTGGCGGGAAGCAAGGAATGTTTTTCTTACTGTAAACCCATGTCCATTAGAGTTCCACATGGAGCAGTGTTGAGGCCCTTGTGGTTTATACTATATATAAATTATTTAGGAGGTTCGTTTATAAGTTTGTGGATATAAAAATTGCTGGGGTAGTAAATGGTGAGGGGGAATAGCTCGAGATTACAGCAGGATGTAGGTGGGCTGGTCAGATGAGCTATCAAAGGCAAATAGAATTCAATTTGGATAAGTGTGAGGTGATGAACTTGGGCAGGACGTACTAAGCAAGGGAATGTGTGATGAGCATTAGAATTAGGTTTAGGTTTATTTTCACTGTATTCAAATGAGTAAAGTGAAAAGTTTACAAATCACCACTAATGGTGCCATCTTAAGTACAGAGATACCTAGATACAGATTCTTGAGTACAAACACTTAAGAGGGGATAAAATTGGATAAATGAAGAAATTAAAAAGACCAGCACTACAGATCATAGGAATAAATTGGAAAAATAAATAGTTCAGAATAACAGTCCTTCCAACCCCGTCTGCCTAGCCACCAGGCCGTGCAAGACCTTGAGTCCAGACCACACCGGCCTTTACCTCAAAGCTTTTGATGCCAGGAGACCGCTCTGGAATCACTTGGAGGCTGGAAGTCTATGCTAAGGCCATGCTGGGCTGGGAACCCACCACACTGGACTGCCAAGAGACACGTGGGGCCACGAGAACACCATGCTGAGGGTAAGAGGCCGAGTTCATGCTGAGGTTGGGAGTTCAGGACATTGCCGAGAAGGACCCAGGAAAGAAAAAGAAAACAAAATTATAAAAAAAGGAACAGACAGAGTGGACAAGCTCTGGCTAAGGAGTCCTGCTCCACTGTCCTCATGGAAGGACTTTGGGAAGCACTGAGTATTAGAGGAACCTTGGTTTGCATATCCTCTGATCCTTGAAGGTAGCTGGATAGGTAAATGAAGTCGGTAAGAAAGCATATGGCATACTTGCCTTTATTAGCTAAGGCATAGTGTTTAAGAACAGGGAGAGTATGCTGGGGCAGTATAAAAGATTGATTAAGCTAGAATAAACAGTGTGGAACTGGAGGAACACAGCAGGCCAGGCAGCATCAGAGGAGCAGGAAAGCTGATGTTTTGGGTCGGGACCCTTCTTCAGAAGTTGGGGAGGGGAAGGGGGCTCTGAAATAAATAGAGAGGGGGGGTTTGGGCTGGGGAAGTTGGTGGGATGGTGATAGGTGAGTGCAGGTAGGTAGTGGTGGGGATTGGTCAGTGATGTGGGAGGAGCAGATAGGTGGGAGAGAAGAAGGACAGGTCAGGGAGGCGGGGATGAGAGGGAGGGTTGGTCATGGGATGAGACCAGGGGTGGGGAGATTTTGAAGCTAGTAAAGTCCACATTGAGACCATTGGGTTGTAGGCTCCCAAGGCGGAATATGAGGTGCTGCTCCTCCAGTTTTCAGGTGGCATCGTTGTGACACCAGAGGAGGCCCAGGATGGACATGCCGTCCAGGGAGTTGGGGGGGAAGTTGAAGTGGTTCGCGACTGCAAGATGTTGTCGTTTGTCACGAACCGAGTGCCTGTAGAGCACTTGCATGACAAACGACAACAGCCCCAATCAGGAAATTCATGTTCTGAGATCCACCTGACTGACATCATTCCAATCACTACACTTCCTATAGTAGGGCAATCAGAACTGGACACGGTACTCCATAAGTAGCCTCACCAGTGTCCTGTACAACCTCCAGCATGGTGTCCAAACTCCTGTACTCAATAGTCTGAGCAATGAAAGCAAGCATGCTAAATGCTGTGTTAACCACCCTGTCTATCTATGATGCAAATTTCAAAGAACAATGTATTTGAACTCCTAGGTCTCTCTGTTGACACTACTACTCAGGGTCTTACCATTTAACTGTATAAGTCCTGCCCTTGTTTATTTTACCAAAATACAATACCTCCATATCTATTCAAATTAAACTCCATCTGCTAATCTTCATCCCATTGGCCCAATTGATCAAGATCCCTTTATAGTCTTAGAAACCTTCCTTTACTGTTGACTATACCACCAATTTTGGTGTCAGACCCAGGAGCCTACTGCATTAGGACTTCTGCATGCTCCTGATGTGCAATTTCTGACTCCCCTACTGCAATGACCATCTTCCCATTGGAATGTCTGGGCTATGAAGTTTAGTACATTACTGCAACTATATTCAGGTTACGTGAATATGACCTACATTAACCACAGAGACTATAAGGAGCACCTAGACATCAACCTATATTCTACCAGCCCCTTTTAATCTCTGAGCAAATGTCCATGATGTCACTCAAGTGGGTGGTATTCACAGCACTCGATCGAGTATTAACACTTTCAGACCATGTACAACAGGTGGTATGAGGGGGAAGAAACTGAGTCCAGTCATGGACTAGTTGAAAGCAAAGTAGGTCTTCTTCCACATTGGTTTTCTTTGAAGGACTGCTTACCAATCTGTTGCCTTACATTTAACTGGTGATGCATCAGTGCATTTGTCACACTCTGAGATGATTTGCTAAGACACCAAGGTTCCTTTCCACATCCCAAGTAAGCAGTAATGAGTAAAGCAGTTAAGTTTGTCGATGGGTTCACCACTCCAAGTCTTGAGTACATAATCTTTCTGTCTTTCATCTCCGTTACTAAACCTATCCTGATAAACCAGCTCTTATTCCAGTCACTTACCATCACCGTTTAAATTAGCCATCACCACAGTGACATATATTACAACAACCGATAGTAAGTCCAGAAGAATTCATAGAATGAGTTAATAGGATTTCGTTGGAAGAAGGGGTAAGAACTGCTGAGTATGCAGCCAGCGCATGCACATGCACACACATGCACACACACCTTGGAGTGATCAACCCCAAGCCAAAGGTTGTGAACAGGTTGAAAAAGATGAGATAGGATAGTCTACCTTTGTCATGGTTACAAGAAGACGTTGTGACATGGGTGGAAACATGATTGGATGGATTCCAACAATTGACTTTCAGGAAAGATGGGCACACAAGTGGGAAGCCTGTATCTTTTTAGGTATGCAGTGTGTCTCACTGAAACTGGAGTTAGGAAAGCAATCTGCCTATGCAGTACACCTAATGTTAGTTGTAGGCCCTCAATCAAAATGTGTCTACATATAAGCAAAGCTCATGTTATGCATGTTGTAACTGGCTGTTCTGAAACAAAAACAGAAACTCAGCAGGTTTGGCAGCCTCAGTGGGAAGAGAGCAGAGTTAACATTTCAAGTCTGGTGACTGTTCCAGAGAACTGTTAGCAGCTCAGAAAAGGCAGTATTCATTGCTGAAGATGAAGTTGGGGGTGGGGGGGGGTGCTGTTCTGAGTCTTGAGCAGCCTCACCAGCTGATCTGAAAGGACTGCAAGAGGCTGCTCAAAAACAGCCAGAAATGTTACTTGTTATATTCCTGTAGAGCCAGGAGGAGTACAAGTATATTTACTGGTTTCACACCAGGATACTTAGAGATTGCATGTGCTCGGGTCTTTTGCTGCTATCGAACCATAAATTCAGTGAAGAATTAGCGGAAAACTCATTTGTTAACTGGATTTCTGCCAAAATTACAACAGCACAGCGGGAGAAGCCCTGAGGAAATGTAATGCTGTCATAAGACACGGTGACAATTATGCATTTTGAATTGCAGCTCAGTAAATGTTGAGATACCCAGTCCTAACATTTACTAAATATTTTTGATATTTAAAATTTCTGTGCAAGTTCAGAACCCAATTTCAGGCAATTAAAACTACATTACCAACTTAATGAAGAATAATAGGCTTGGGGGAGGTGTTTTCGCCAGGTAATGTTCTGGGATCTGGGTTTGAATTCGCCACGGCAGAGAGTGGAATTTGAATTCAGTAAAAATCTGAAGAGTCTAATGTTGACCTTGGAAATTGTCAGTCGATGACCATGTCAATTGTCAGAAAAACCCATCTGGTTCACTAAAGTCCTTTAGGGAAGGAAACTTCCATCCTTTCCTGGTCTAGCCTGCATGTGACTCCAGACCCCCAGTGATGTGGTTGTCTCTTAACTGCCCTCTGGGCAATTACGGTTGGACAATAAAAGCTGGCCAGTGACACCCACATCCTGTGAGTGAATTAAAAATAAACTCTTACTACAACAGTGGTGCTAATTCTTTGCTGTTTTGTTGTCAATTTGATGAACATTGCTCTTGATACAAGTGACGGAAACAAATTGAAATTGCAATCATATTCAACTGTGAGAAAATTGCACAAGCCTCACTGAAAGATAAGTGCCACAGGTCAAGGAAATCCAGCGAGCATTTTAATGATCATGATTTAAAAGCTAAGAAAGAGAGAGCTCCCTGTCTTATTGGTAGCGTTCAGGTTAAGAAGGCAGAAATTGGAAATGATGCTGTGAGTGATTCGGTGACATTTGCAAAAATACAGGCGGTGGCATGAAAATTTCATGAAGACTATTGCTAATAATCAGAGCATCAGGGACAGACTCACCCAAGCAGAAAAGATCTCCCTGGTAATGTATGCTCCATGAATTCTACTCGAGGAAGGAAGAAATGAACTGGGTAGGAAGGTCAACTGGAGAACATACAAAAATTGAACATTCAGATATGCACTTTCCAGGCAACTAGAAATGGCAAAACAACATCTGGGAAATCACAAAACTAATACCATTGCTTGAAGCAGAATATTATGGATTGTGCTTTTAACTTGCAACCAAGTTTATTGCAAAGTTGACAGGGTAATTACATTGTTCACATCGTGATGCTCTCTTTTAAGAGCATACCTATTCCTAGGTTACCCTCTTGTTCAGTGCCAGTATAATTCATGATGCTGCAAGGCCATTGCATATGGCCTCAGTACGGACAGAGTCACCAGTCTGCAACAAGACCTTTTCAGCCTCAGGCTTAGTGGGGTGATGGCTATTGTCACCCTGATTGCCCGTAAACTACGTTGTGCATATGATGCCCTGCAGCTGGGATGAGCCTACAATTCCAACAAAGCCCAAAACTCTCTGATGTTTCCCAGCATCCATTGAGAATGATGTGTACTGATGGGTTTTGATACAGACTTCCAACCATAAACTATTGTACACTGACCTACGCAGTTACTGAGCTGATGGTGCAGATTTCCCCTGCAGCAGCCTGGAATTGCTTTTTTTAGTGTCAAAGGTTCAGGGTCACTATTTTCACCAAGTTCCCATTTTACAGTTTTTAGGATTTTTTTTGTTTGAGCTCACTGTTACTGCTCATAGATGTATTGTTGAGCAATGCAAAATGTTTAATCATAGATGTTTCCTGCTGGTGGACACCAGTCTATATTATCAGTCTATATGCCTGTTAATAAGACAGTAGTCTAATTATTAGTTAAGCTTTAAGAAGTACATTTCAGCTTGTGAATGAGAATGCCCTGTGATTTGTTTTGGATACAATGTTCTTATCACAGCGGTTACTCTATTTCCTTCCTGTTTGCCAGTCCCATACATCTCCTGGGGCCAGGCTTGCTGGAAAAATATTGCCTTGAAATTCTGTGCGGTTTCTCCCATGTGAAAATTTTGACAGAAATCTGAAGAATCCATTTGAGAATTTAAAACTCTTTTCTAATTGATGTTTACACCCATTTGGGAGGAACCACAGTTCTGCGTATAGAGGGAGCTGTTGAAGCTTTAATCAATTTTAAGATAAAGATTAAGATTGTAAAATAATTTGTAATTCTTGAAAATATAGAATCATTAAATTATTACTAAATGTAACAATTGGATGAATAGGGCTTTTGCTAGACACAAATTGTTTATGGTTTTAAACCTCTGATAATATTTTGCAGACAAATCATTCCAGAAATAGATTCAGTGTACTCATGATACTATGGTAACCAACCTACAGTTAGACATGTTACATTTCCTCTGAGGTGCTTGACGTTCTGTACCATCCAACTCCCTTGTTGTCTAATTACTCCAGGTTGTTTTTAAGCATCTTGTCACCACAGGTGACCTCCTGCTCACAGCCTCCAACTTCATCATTCCCCAACCCCGCACCGCCCATTTCTATCTCCTTCCCAAAATCGACAAACCCAACCGCCCCAGCCAACCCATTGTCTCTGCCTCCTCCTGCCCCACTGAACTTATCTCCACTTACCTTGACTCTATTTTGTCCCTCCTGGTCCAGGAACTCCCCACCTATGTACGGGACACCACCCACGCCTTCCAGCTCCTCCAAGACTTCCAACTCCTTGGCACCCAACCCCTCATCTTCACTATGGACATCCAATCCCTGTACACTTGCATTCCCCATGCAGATGGCCTAAAAGCCCTTCACTTCTTCCTCTCCCGCAGGCCCAACTAGTCTCCTTCCACCGACACCCTCATCCGCTTAACCAACTCGTCCTTACCCTAAACAACTTCTCCTTCAACTCCTCCCACTTCCTACAGACTAAGGGAGTGGCCATGGGAGCCTGCATGAGCCCAAACCATGCCTGCCTCTTCGTAGGATACATGGAACAGTCCCTCTTCTGCAGCTACACTGGCACTATCCTCCACCTCTTCCTCCGCTACATCAGTGATTGTATTGGCGCTGCCTTGTGCTCCCATGAGGAGCTTGAACAGTTCATCAACTTTACTAACACCTTTCACCCCAACCTCCAGTTCACCTGGACAATCTCTGATACCTCTGTCTCCTTCCTGGATCTCTCTGTCTCCATCTCTGATGACCGCCTCAAAACCGATATCTATTTCAAGCCCATCGACTCCCACAGCTACCTAGACTACACCCCCTCTCACCCACGTTCCTGCAAGAATGCTATCCCCGGTCCCAATTCCTCCGCCTCTGCCGCATCTGCTCCCAAGATGGGACGTTTCACTCCTGAACATCCCAGATGTTCTGTTATTTCAAGGACTGCAACTTCCCCCTTTCAATGATCGAAAATGCCCTCGACTGCATCTCTTGAATTTCTGGCACATCAGCCCTCGCATTCCCTCCCCACAACAAAAACACAGACAGAACCCTCCTTGTCCTCGCATATCACCCCACTAATCTCCAGATTCAATGTATCATTCTCCGCCACTTCTTCCACCTGCAATCTGACCCCACAACCAAGGATATATTTCCTTCCTCACCCCTATTTGTCTTCCATAGGGACCGCTGTCTCTGCAACTTCCTTGTCTGCTCCACACTCCCCACTAGCCCCACCACCAAAGGGCATGTTTCCCTGCAACAGCAGGAAGTGCTACACCTGCCCCTACACCTGCCCCCCCGCCCCTTACCTCCGTCCAAGGAACCAAAAAAACCTTTCACATCAAACAGATGTTCACCTGCACATCCACCAATGTGGTCTGTTGTATCCACTGGTCTCAATGTGGCCTCCTCTACATTGATGAGACCCAGCGGAGGCTCAGAGATCGCTTTGTAGAGCACCTGTTCACGACAAACAACACCTTCCAGTGGCCAACCACTTCAGCTCTCCTTCCCACTCCCTGGATGACATGTCCATCCTGGGCCTCCTACAGTGTCACAATGACACCAGCCAGAAACTGGAGGAGCAGCATCTCATATTCCACCTTGGAAGCCTACAACTCAATGGTCTCAATGTGGACTTTACCACTTTCAAAATCTCCCCAGCCCCAGCCTCATTCCGTGACCCACCCTCTGTCTCATCCCTGCCTCCTTGGCCTGTCCATCTTCTGTCCCACCTATCTGCTCCTCCCACCTCACTGACCAATCCCCACCACTGCCTACCTGCACGCACCTGTCACTATCCCACCTACCTTCCCCAGCCTGACCATGTCCCCCCTCTATTTATTTCAGAGCCCCCTTCCTCCTCCCCAATTTCTGAAGAAAGGTCCCGACTCGAAACGTCAGCCTTCCTGCTCCTCTGCTGCTGGCTGGCCTGCTGTGTTCCTCCAGCTCCATACTGTGTTATCTCAGATTCTCCAGCATCGGCAGTTCCAACTATCTCTGAACCAATTTTAACCCCACAGCAAAGCCTCTAAGTCACAGGGAGTAGCCATACTGCATTGTTCTCACGTAAATGTTCTAATCACAAAATTCCCGATGGGGGAACGGCCATCTTATAATGTCACTGGGCTACTAATTGAGGTGTAGGCTAATGCCCTGTGGACTTTGGAGTCAAATCCCACCCCAGCAGTCCTGTTGGGTCTGTTTCACCATGTCCTGTAGGGAAGGAAATCAGTCAGCCTTCACACCCTGAACCTGGAGTACATGTAGGCTAAAGAAATGTGGTTAACTCGTCACCGCTGTCTGAAATGCCCTAGCAAGCCAGCCAATTCAAGGGCACTTAGGGATGGGCAATAAATACTGGTCTTGTCAGTGATGGCCATATCTAATGAAAAAATGTTAAAAATCATCTATTCAAACGGATCCCAATGGAAGTTCATCCCTTCTATATTAAAATCCAAGAAAGCCAACTTGCATTTTTAACATGTTAAGTAATAGCAGACACAGAGATGCATTTCCACAATAACATTTTCATAGTCATTTCTGTGATATGGGAGTTGCTAGCCAGGCCAGTGTTTATGCCTATTTAAATTGGCATTGTGAAGATGGCAGTACAGTCTCTAATCTTTAGGTACATCTATATTTGTTATTAGTTTGGGAAAATAGCTCATTAATCTGAATTTAAGGTTATAGCCCTGGAGACAATAACGGTGTGTGACCTAAAGGAGAACGTTCAGGTGGTAGTGTTCTCATATACTTGCTGCTGTCATCCTTCAGATGATGGAGGTTAACGCTTTAGAAGATGCTGTTGGAGTCTTCTCAAGTTGCTGAAGTGTATCATGTAGAGGGTACACACTTCAGCTAAGGTGCGCCAGTGGAGGGTGTGAACTGATAATGGATGAGGTGCCAGTCAAGCAAGCTGATTTGTCTTCGATGGTCTTGAACTTCTTGAACTTTAGTTCTATATTCATCCAGCCAAGTGAATTAGACATGCTCATTGTTAGAGATGGGCAGACCCTTTTTGGGCCTAATTTTTACTTGTCACTTTTCAGTCTAGGTCTGAATGTTATCCAAGTCTTGCTGCATGCAAGCATGAATGAATATATTAATTGATGTTTTGTGAATCCAGTGGAATGCTGTACAATCATCAATCAGCGTCCCCACTTCTGAGCTTATGATGGACCATGATGAGGTAGCAGAAAATGGTTAAAGTCTAGAAAACTGACCTGACGAACTTCTAAAGAGATGATTAGCCTCCAACAATCACAACATCTTCCTTTGTACTAGGCATGACTCCAACCAGTTGAGAGTTTTTCCACGATTCCCATTAACTTCAGTTCTACTCGGGCTCCTTGACGTAACAGCTAGTCAAATGGTAACTTGATGCCCAGAGCAGTGAGATAACAAGGTGTAGAGCTTCATGAACACAACAGGCCAAGCAGCATCAGAGGAGCAGGAAAGCTGACGTTTCAGGCCTAGACTCTCCTTCAGAAATGGTTTCTGAAGAAGGATCTAGGCTCGAAACGTCAGCTTTCCTGCTCCTCTGATGCTGCTTGGCCTGTTGTATTCACCCAGCTCTACACCTTGTTATCTCAGATTCCCCAGCATCTGCACTTCCTACTAGCCCAGAGCAGTGATTTCTGATTTTTGAATTTCACTACTTTTGTCTATGTTTGAAACAAGGTTGCGTGTGGTCTGGAACAGTGACCTTGTCAGAACTCCAGCAGATTATTGGCAAATAAGTGCTCCTTGATGGCACATTGAGAGTGGACTAAAGGGGCAGGACTTGGATTTGTTCTGCTTTTAATCGTGTAAAGTAAATTGAATTGGCAAGTCTGGTTACTGCAATAACAAGGACTTCAGGTGGAGGGTGAGTTGAATTATCCACTTAGCATTTCTGACTGACTGTAAATGTTTTGTTTACACTTGTATTTGGATCTGTCAAAGTTGAGAATTGTGATATATATATATATATGTATATATGCTGATATAAGCTTCAAAATCTCCCCACACCCAACCTCATCCCAAGACCAGCCCCCCTCATCCCCGCCTCATTGACCTGTCCGTTTTCTCTCCCACCTATCCGCTCTTCCCACCTCACTGACCAATCCCCACCACCACCTAGCTATAATCACCTTTACTAGCTTCATCCCCGCCTCCTTGACCTGTCTGTCTTCTCTCCCACCTATCTGCTCCACTGTCTACCTGCTATCACCGCCCCCGTCCCTCTCTATTTATTTCAGAGGCCCCTTCCCCTCCCCATTTCTGAAGAAGGGTCCCAACCCAAAACGTCAACTTTCCTGCTCCTCTGATGCTGCCTGACCTGCTGTGTTCATCCAGCTCCACTCCTTGTTATCTCGGACTCCAGCATCGGCAGTTCTTACTATCTCTGAGTGATATGTATAGAGACTTGTTATCCCATTGAATCTTGAATTAATTACCATCAGATCAAAGTCCACTTCTGAATGATTTGTTAGTTGTTGGATCACTTTTTAAATCACACATGGAATGTGGATGTTGCTGACCGGGTAGCGTTTATCGTGGATCATTTGTTGCCCTTGAGAAGGTGGTGGTGAACTACCTTCTTGCGCTGCTGCAGCCCCCTTGTAAGTCTGCCTACAGCACAATTCCATTGGGAAAGGAATTCCAGCATCTTGACCAAGCAACAGTCAACCTTGATGGACACTGAAGTCCTCCACTCTTGCACCTCTCTGTGTTTCCCCTGTGCTGTTTAACATGGAGATTCATCAGCTGGAGATGGTCCATGTAATCAGCAGGCCGTGTTCCTGCCCATGTTTGACCTGAAGCGTGAGATATCATGAGGTCAAGAATCATTGCTGAGAACTCCCAGAGTCTCACTTACATGTTTCTTGATTGTAAACATTGACTGCATTCGGGAAAACATCAACCTAACGAATGGATGAACAGGCACCTTGAGTTGAAATTCACCTTGTGAACATTTTAAGCATAACAAGGAAATGCTGAATTTCTGCAAGAATATCTAACTGCTGAGTAGATATCTTGCCAGAGAGTGAAGTATGAAGGGATATTTGAGGCTTAAGAGGATTTAGCTTTATTTGATGCAATTATTACCCATCTTATCTCAGAGTCAGAAAATTAAGAGGGGGGTGTGTCCCTCTCCGGTCACTGGTGGAAAGGGCTACTGCCACTTGATGCCATCCCCCTCACACCCCACTCTCCGCTTCCTCATAATTTTCATGGGCCCTCCCTCACGTCTCACGGAGGCCTGCCTGACTGACTCTGGTGAACCACTCTACATTCCTGTGGCTCTGATTTTTATCACCTTTGTCAAATGCCAGATACATATAGCATTTATGGTTTCCAGGTCTCACATTGCAACCACAGGGTGGGGCCACCAACTCCATGTTAAATCCCAGTTGTAATATTTCCTACAGGACACCAGTGACTACTTTTAAATAATTCATTGGCTGAAAAGTGTTTTGAGACTTTTTTTTGTTATGTAAAAGTGTCTATAAATGTAAGCCCTTCTTTCATAGTAGTAACCATTGCACTTCAGCATGAATAATTGTGTATGAAATGTATTAACACAATTTGAGTACCATGGCAGTTTTCTGTATAAATTTAACTTGAGTGTATTTGCAGCTGTTCTTAAAAAAATCTTACCACCTTCTTAGTTATTTACTAACATGTAGATAATATTTGTTTTAAAACATATTAAAATTCCTACGATATTTCAATTTGCAGTTCTCTCCATTTTTGTCCAGTTTAATGTGTTCTTTTTGATCAGAATGTTTTGTACATCTCCTGGGTTTTAGTGCGCACTTCACTATGAATCATCACTTTTTCTGTGAACATGGATGATTTTTCTAATATACCACTGGCCAAAGTTAGAATATGTGATGTCCTTGGGAACAAAAAGTAATCAAATATCCCCCAAAATCTTCTATATATTAAATTTACATCTGTTTAGATTTATCACCTCAAGGCTGAAAATGGAGTCTGCATTTAAGTGAAGGGACAACACAACATGAACAACGTACAAGAAATGGTGGGGGACTCATTTAGTGGGATGGAAGAACTGAAGGAAGTCAGGATTAGTAGGGAAATAGTGTTGGAGAACTTGGTGGGATTGAAGGCAGACAACTCTCCAGGGCTAATAATCTACCTTTCTATACTGTGGCAAGTTGTTCTGTGAACAGTGCATGGTAAGTTGGGGCTGGAATTGGGTGAGAGGCATACCATGGGGCAGGCTATAAGTTTAATGAGACACCTTTGGCAAGAGATCTCACCATGTCTCATAGCACAACCCTCCAAAAAACCTATTGCAATTGACTCTTAGCCAGGAAAAAGTCCAGTTCCCAGGCAGATTTGATTGGAATATGCAGCATGCATTCTTCAAACACTGGTAATGGAACCAAGCGATCTCTGCATAAGATAAAGTTGATGCCTATTTTAATAGGACCAAGCAGATCAAGCACCACCAAAATAATGTGAGCCTCTTCAGGCCACGGGGACTTAATTATGGCTGATGTTTTCTCAAGTTTCCTGGCTTTCTCTAGCGCTGGTCTCAATGGCTCTATCCTCTTCACCCCAGACCAGATGAACAACTGCCAAACTCTATTAATTGGGCAGCCTGAGGACCAGACAATACTAAGAAGGAAAGTAAAGTTAAACCGACTACTCTCAAACTGGAACAATGTTTTTCCCTTTCTCTGACCCGTCCTGTTACTCCCGCTCTAGTGTTCTTCCACATTTTCCCAGCCTCAGCATTCACCTTTCTTTCTCCTCTCAGAACTATTACCTGAAAACATGTTCCAAACAATATAGGGTAAAAACAAAAAGCAAATTCATATGATAAAGTAATGACTAAAAACATAACAATAAGAGCAACACCAATGGTTATTAGAATGATTTTCAAAAGCGCAATAAGCTATAATTCTAAAGCTCCTAGGTTTCACATAAAACAATTTACAGAAAGTAACAACATTATTCCTCTCTTTCAAACCTGTGGAAATTTTAGTTACCAAGAGTGAAAGAAAGACTGCAATAGGACCATCTGATGCTTCTGTAGGACAGAGCAGAGCCAGATAAACGACATGAACTTGCAAATTCAGATGACATTACAACTTTGATAAATGCCTAAACGTGCAAGAGAAGAATATTAGGGCCAACGTTTAGTATGTATAAATTTAAATACTTTTAAATAATCTCTCCTGAAGCAGCCAACAATTGAAATTAACTAATTAGAACTTAGGATCAAATATCATCATACACTCCTTTAATTAGACATTTCTCTTTGTGTAGTTCAGGCACAGGTTATACATTGACAGGTTTCATATGATAGAACCCACAGGAAAACAACACCTTTGCATACAGAACCATGGATCAGTGACAATTTCTAATGAATCACTGAATAAATTATTTATATTAAAATGAATTTGAGATTAAATGTCATTGTCTAGTTTTTCATTTCGAAAAGATCCAAAAATCAGTCAATGCCAAGTTGAAACGAAAGCAAAATACTGCAATTTTTGACAATCTGAAATCAAAATAAAATGCTGAAGATACTAGTATGTCTGGCGGGACTGAAGGGAAAGACCAGCTTTTTTGCTACAGAGGCAGTAAACTTGAGTTGGGAAATTTTAAACCTCAGCAGGTCCACCTCAAAGTAAAGTTTTACTGCTGGAAGGCAGTATTCACTTTGGCAATACCTTGGGAATCATGAAAAGAGAAAATATATTTCTAAAGTTTTAATAGAGATCATAACCCATCTAAAATAGAAAAAAATTCTGCACCTATTACAAGATTTCATATTCCCTCAAGTGTTCAATCTGGAACAAAATCATACATTCTCTTTGTTGTTATGATCTCGTTGACATATTTACTGGACAAGTCAGATCCCAGACAGAAACCTGACTTGATAGATCATAATATGGTTTTAAAGAAGCGGTCTGTCACTGAAACACAAGCACACAATGCTGCAAAATTTTTATTAATAATAAATCAGAAGTCTACCAAAAAAAAAAGGTAACATAGAATAAATCAAAACGTCTACTTATAATACCAGTACAAAGACTTTGAAACAATAAAAATATAATCACATTAATCTCAAAACAATTGTTCATAAATTGAATAGGAAAGAAAAATAAAACAGCTTCTGTATGTATGTGACATAGATCTGGTGGTGTTGTTGATAGTGAGGAGGATGGTCTCAGGCTACAGTCTGATATTGATCAGGTGATAAATTGGGCACAGCAATGGCAAATGGAATTTAATCCTAACAAGTGTGAGCTGATGTATTTTGGGAGATCTAATAAGGGAAGGATATACACAATGAATTTGATTCTTATTGTCACATGTATTTTACTTAAGAATATAAGAAAAACAGTGAAAAGCTTTCATTTGTCACCATGAAATGGCACCATTTTGAATAATTTAAGAATAAGGGAAAAAAGAAAGATATTGCTTGAAGAGAGTCCATCAGTCAGTCCTGAGCCAGCTCATCAGCATCAATGACGCCTGCCCCACCATCCCTCTGCTGCCATTTCACCACTGTCTACATCAAACCCAACCAACATCAAAATCATTGAACTTCAGGCGCCATCTTTGCTGCTGGGCCAATAGTCCACTGCCAACACCTCACCGCTGCCTGCGCCAGACCCAACCAACGTCACAGTCTCATCTCCCGCTGCTGGGCCCACCACATCGATCTTCCTGTGATGCCCTGCTGCCAGTGTCAGGCCCAATCAACAACAAAGTCACCAATCCTCAGGTGTCATCTTTTGCTGCTAGGCCTACCTCGCCAATGTTGCCTGTACCAATGTAGCAGCCACTGATTCCAGGCCCTGTGTTTACTCTATAAAAATAAGTAGCAGATCACTCGAGCCTACTGACCTCCGCTTTGGGCCCTCTGCACCCTGTCCCAGCTTGAGATTGTTTGAGGTCCGCGCCCTGGGCCCACTCGAAGTCTGCTGTAGGCCTGCCTGATATCCCTAGGGATTACTGAGGAACAAAGGCATCTTCATATGTAAGTCCATAGATCCCTAAAGGTATCAACACAGGGCAATGAAGAAAGCATGTGGGATAGCCAGGGCATAGAATATAGGAGCAAGGAAGTCTTGTTACATCTTTGTAAAACATTGGTTAGGCCACAGATGGAATACTGTGTGCAATTCTGGGTCGCCGCACTATCAGAAGGACATGATTGCACTGGAGATGGTGCTGAGGAGATTCACCAGGATGTTGCCTGGGATAAAAAGCCTCAGTTATGAGGAGACAGGATAGGCTGGGCTTGTTTTCCTTGGAGCAGAGGAGGTTGAGGGGGGATATGTTTGAGGTATATAAAATTATGAGAGGTATAAACAGTAGATCATGAAAATCTCTTCCCCATGGCAGATGTATTTAAGACCAGAGGACATAAGTTTAAGATGTGCAAGTGGGTTAGAGAGATCTGAGGAAAACCAGAAGGTGGTAGAAATATGAAACATGTTGCCTGAAAGTGTAGTGGGAGCACATACTCGTGTAAAATTCAAGAAACATCTGATGAGTACTTAAAATGCCAGAGCATAACAGGTTTGGACCCTCTGGGTTTGCTTTTATTAATTATTTTTCTAATCAACCTGTTCAGAGATGTTATTACACACACGGGAGAAGGTTTAACTTGAACCTGGGTGCCTTGGTCAAGAGTAGGAATACTATCACTATACTACAAGAAGGCCCACAACCCTCTCTTACTTAGAAAAAATGTACTGAGTGTCCAGCTTTCTTAGTTTCCTGCTACAGTGATTAATACGAATTGAACAAAGAGCTTTCAGTTGATTGCCAACACAGAGAGGCCCCCTTTAACAAGACAATCTAATTTACTCACAAGTTAGCTAGATCTAGACTATAGGCAAGAGTTTGACTACTAATATAATGTTAAACATGGGAATTACTTAGTTAAATTCCCACTTTCAATTAAATTCCTAAGCACACACTCTATCTTGTCACACTCCAGTGTAGTCTAACCGTGTGCCTCTTACCAACTGTGCAGTTTCTTAGAAAAAAGTCTTGTATAGAGATAAGTGGTTATAGATGCTTTGTGGGACTGTGAATTCCAAGCCTGCTTGTTAAACTGGGTCCTACTATCTCAAAATGGGTCTATGCACTTGAATTAACGAATTTTTGTTACACTGCTTAATTAAGTTGATGGAACATAAATATAGTAAATGCCAAAGGTTACAGGTTAATAGCTGACATTTGAATTGTTTGTTTTCAAAATTTTTAAGTAGTGACTGAAAACTCATTATATGCTGGAACATGGCATGACTCCACCGTACGTGTGAAAATGTGAACTTGTCCACTTTGGTAGGAAGAATGGAAGAATAATGTAATACTTAAATGGAGAGAGGTCGCAAAGCAAGGATCACAAAACAGAGATCTGGGTATCCTGATACATTAGTCACAAAATCTACTATCCGGGCCGAGCAAGTGATTAAGGAAATAAATGAAATGCTGGTGTGTATTGCATTGGGAATGGCATATAAAATTTGGAAATTTTTACGGCAGTTGTACAAGTCGTAGAATCCCTACAGTGTGAAAACACGCCGTTCAGTCCATTGAGTCAAGACTGCCCATCCAAAGAGCATCCAGCCCAGACCCTCCCCTATTCTGTCCCTGTAACCATGCATTTCCTATGGCTAATCCACCTAGCCTGCACATCCTTGGACACTATGGGCAATTTAGCATGGCCAATCCACCTAAACTGCACATGTTTGGATTGTGGGAGGATGTCAGATCACCCAGGGGAAACCAACACAGACACGGGGAGAATATGTAAACTCCACACACGTAATCATCCGAGGATGGAGTTGAATCTGGATCCCTGGCACTGTGAGGCAGCAGTGCTAACCAATGAATCACTGTCCCATCCCCAAGGTCCTTGGTTTCCTTTACTGATGGACCTCTGTCTTTTTGATCACATCATACCTGCACTTATAACTTCCTGTGTCAGAGAGTATCCAGGAATTCTGGCAAAGTGGTAACTTATAATCATGGGTGCAATATCTAGCAACATTTTGGACTTTACATTTGAGCGGCTCCTTTGTAATAAGAGTATGTTGCTGACTTCCAGAATGAGATTTATCACAGCATTATGAAACTCCAACCAGTCGATAGTTTCCATTCCTGTTTACCATGTGTTGGGAATGTGGCACTGTGAATCGACACAACTGAACAGCAACATTCCCATACGAGTATAGAATTAAGTTGGAACATATTTTAAAGACACCATTTGTACTATCGCACTATTTGGTTTCACCTACAAGAGTAGAAACAATTCTCAACTTGGCAATAAAACAAATAAGTGAGCTAAATAACTCAGAACAGTTTTTCGAAATATAAATGGCTGCCCTTTTTTCTCATGAACTGAAATGTAAAGGCCTAAAAATAGCTTTGCATGAATCTGGTAACACAAGCTTAGCCTCCATTATATGAAGCTGCCAGGCTATGCTATAAGAAAAATAACTTATCCATAGAAAAGTCCGATTGTGGCTTTATGAATTGCAGTTTATGCAAATTTGAAGATGATTTTAATGAAGTGAGGTCATCTTTAATTTGCTGCCTGTGTTTACACCTGTCTCGTGGATTGGGTACGTGTTACAGAAACCACTCTACTAATTTACATCAAAAACATTGACAGAAATGTGGTGAAGCTTCCATAATGGGCAGCTGATCCTCCACCTTGGTTTCAAAATGAATGGCAAATTGAAAATCTGCCTTCCTAAGTTTTCAAACACTGCAGCAAAAGCATCTTTTTACTTCAAGAAGTGAAAAGCAGGAGCAGCTGTGATGATCATTGGTGAAAGAGACAAGAGAGTTGACAATGTAATTGTAAACTCTGGACAGTATCTTATAGAGGCCTGAATAGCCTCCATATCTCACCACACAGTTGCTTCTCAGGCACACCGCAGGGGCACCAGCTACAGGCATCCACATCCTCAAACACTGGCATGTGTCTACCTTTGAAAGGTAAAGGAATTAAGGGTTATGGTGAGTGGGCGGGTAAGTGGAGCTGAGTCTCAAAGATCAGCCATGATCTTATTAAGTGGCAGGGCAGGCTCAAGGGGCCAGATGGCCTACTCCTGCTCCTAGTTCTTATGTATGTTCTTATTATATACAAATCTCTAACAACCCTCACGTCCCATGTCCAATCCACTTGCAGTACCTTCAATGCTGCACCTCAGGGAGCATCGTCAACTATCACTACAATGCTGCAGCGAAAGCACTTTGTGGTCAGGGACATGCACCCAAGCAGCACGCTGCATCTCATGACTGTTCATTTGCTGCCTTAGTGCTCACTCACTTTGAAACTCTCAGCATCCCTGTCTTGCGTTTTTAGGGCTTTGCCTCTCAGCCAGATTCATCGGACCCACAGGGCTAATGTATCGCTCGTCATTTAGCATAAATACAATGTCAGGAAGCCTGTCATGGTTGTAAGTGGTCCTTGGTCAACTCGCAGGAGGCAGCCTTTGGTAAAGGCATCCCAGCACAGTAAGTCAACAGCAGCCTCCAATACCCATCCTGGCGGTTGGACTAAACAATCAGCTGCTTAGAGCGATCAGAGTCCGGATTCTGTCTTCATAAGGGGCGAGGAGATGTATGTCAGGCAGCTATCACCCATCTTGATTCTTTCTGCCCTATTGTGGGCAGTTCTCCTTGATTGATGACAAGGCAAGAATTAGGAGGGATGGAAGTGAGTGCAGATCTGTCACCTTTTGTGAAGGTGGAGAGGTGTCCTGGCTAAGTGAGTAGGCAGTGTAGAGGGCATGCAGTGATGTCAGCTGTGGAGTTGAGAAAGAGAGGAGATGTTGCCAGCAATACCGAGTGGTAGAGCATCACCCTTGGCTGGGGATGGGTATGGTAGGAAAAATAGTGTGTGTGAGGTATCAGAGAGAAGATGGTGGTTCTTACACTGGCAGTGTGGAGAACATCATTTGTTGGGCGTTGCTCCAGATGGATGAGACTGAACTGACCCGCATGGCATCTGCGAACCGGGTTGGTTTAATCTAATATCATGGCCTGTTCTACTGGTCTTGGGAGAAGAGGATGTCCAGCCTCAGCACCAGTTTTCCCTCAAGGCTGCACAGCAGCTACTCTCAGCTTCTTCGGAGGGTCTGCACTTGCTGATTAGCGTGCCGATGCACTGACTTCCGGCAATTCTGTGCCCGGACCTTGAAGATACCCACTCCAAAAAAAATAATGAGGGGGTATTGCTGTGCACCCTGTCCATCAAAATCTCCAGGCTTCTGCCCAGAAAGCAAGGCACGATTTTCCCCTTCCCGCCATATCCAGGGCAAATTTCAGGAACCTTGCAGAGCAGCTTGAGTCTAAAAGTGTTTATTTGGGTGCACAGACAGTGATGCACCAGGGTGACAATGCTTAGCACTACTGCTTCACAGTGCCAGGGACTAAGGTTCGATGCCAGCCTCAGGTGATTTTCTGTCTGTGTGGAGTTTGCACATTCTCCCAATGTCTGCATGGGTTTCCTGCAGGGGGTCCAGTTTCCTCCCGCAGTCCAGCGATGTGCAGGCTAGGTGAATTAGCCACAGGAAATGTAGGGTTATGGGTAGGGGCTGGGCGTGGGTGGGATGCCCTTCAGAGGGGCAATGTGGACTCGATGGGCTGAACAGCTTGCTTTCACACTTTAGGGATTCCATTATTTGATGATGCCAATCCATTCTGGCATGTCCCAGCAGTGCCACCTTGTGTAGTCAGATAGGGCTATAATCAGCTGAGAGGAGCCTCATGGCTGGGGTAAGTTGTTATTGAGATATGTTTGGTAAGGTGCAGTGAGAACTCACAATGTCTTAGAGAGAAAGACACTCGATGAAACTGAAAATTAGTTGATAAACAAGATTGAATCTTACTTTTTTTTAGTCTTATTTCTGAGGAGACAATATCATAAAACGCAAACCATTCAATTTTCAAAACTTTTCAGTTAAGCAACAGGCTAATTACATTCCCTATAAAAGTTTTTGAGTCCTTTAGTAGTTAACCCTTCATCTGAGTTAGCTGGTTGTAAAGATTGGAATTAATTACCACTGTGTTCGTCACTAAATAATTAAATGGTCACCAAATACAATACTAAAGAATTTGTTATATTTAAAGATTGCTTTATCTTGACACTGGGCAGCAAGTCCGAGATTATGGTATGTGGAGTGTTGATTTGTCTGCAACCATCAGGGGACAGTCAGTACAGATTCTCCAGTGTTCCAGTTCAAAGCTGCTTTTAACATTCTCTCCCACTATCCCACTCCATTATTTGCACCGAGATTTCCATTATTTCTGACAACAAAAACAGAACTCTGGTTTCTTCCCACATTTGCTGCCAAGCCAATAATCCTAGATGTTGGTATTCCTCCAGCCAATGCTCCTAGATGCAGGAGCCTGTTTGCTTCATACTCTCAGACCCTGACTGCCCCCAAGGTTAGCAGGCCAAAGGCACTCCTTATCAGAATGCCAAGCATAGGGACCCACTCATCAATATAACTAGATCTGAGAGACACACCCAGGGTACAATGGTTTTTAAAGATGCACGGTTGGAAGGCATGACAGTTAATACTACAATATCCTGGCGGTGGAAAGTTGTTCTGGCAACAGCACTTGGTAAGATGGGGCTAGAATTAGATGTGAAGGACAGTAGGGGGTCGAGATTTGCAGTTAATGAGGTGAGTTTGGTAATATACAGTGAGAAAAATGTGCTAGGCCTTGGCGAAGCAATCCATCCAGGAAACTCGAGAAAACTTGCATTTAGAATCTAAACTTAAGATTCAGTGCATGTTTCTTTTGATTTTATGTAAATTCTTTTAAGCCAATAGTTCAAGAAACTATTACTTCATTCATAAATAGTAATCAAGAAATTTGGGTTTAGGATTCTTTCGATAATAGTCACTCATTTGTGTGATGGTATGAAATGTAATTCTGAAATTAGCTATTCAGTCAGATTTTAACCCAGCGTTAAGATCAAACCCGTTGTTTCAGAGATGTAGTCAAGTAATTAAACCTAATTTCATATTTTAGTGAACCATATCTGCCTAGGTGGCATTCAATAATAAATAATTCTCTTATTATTAAAATTATTTTCAGTAGATGCCATCTTGTTTTAAGTCTATTTTACAATGAAATGCCCATTGAAAAGTAATTATCCCAGTTTTTAATATACAACATCATAACTTTTATTAAAAAAAAGTCATGGATGAGATGTGGGCATGCCAGCTGTCCCAATGTTTACTGTTCGCCTTTAATTGCCCTTGGGAAAGTAGTGGTAAACTGTATGTAATATCTTTGTACATAATATACATATTTTACTTGTCAATGAAGCCCAGTTGTTTATGGTATTAACCGGAGCAGGTAATTGGAGCAGCTCACAACAAATGTAAAAGGTGTTGGAGTTGATATGCTGATCATCAGTTTTTGCCTTGGCCAGTTGTGTCAGTTTTACAAAACATTCCGGGAAGTCAGTAGAAACACTTAACATTGTCAATATGAGAATCAAAAATAAGAACTAATTTCTAATTAAACTGAAGCTGTTAATTCCCTCAAATATATTTAGGATCCATCTTTGAAAATGTCCATTCGTGTGCAGTGTTTTAAACAAAAAGTCCAAGAGATTCTACTAAAGGTAACAATGCATGTTTTGTAACATGTCAGAAATCTGTGTCCCTTATCTTGCCACCCATTAGCACTATCCAGTCAATTTTTATCTCTGGAGATGAAGATCCAAAGACGGAAATCCCCCAACCTCCATAAGTGGCGAGGAAGATGGCAGGAAGGGCAAGTCATCAGGTTGGAACCAGGGAGATATCTGCCCCCCTAATGCCATCTCAGGAGTTAGGTTTTGGGCAGGAATGCCCAAAGTTGTTCTTTCAAATGAGCTGCCAATAAAGGCCATTCAGCAGTTAATTAATGGACGCTTAAGTGTAATGACCCACGACTCATCTGATTATCTGTATTACCGGTCGGTGAGAAATACAGCAACCTTCCTGATTGATATACTTGGATGGCCTGTCTGCCATGTTGGGAATGGCGCCTTGATCTTCCCCCAAGTGGGAACAAGTGGAACACAGATGGATGGCTGATGCCTGTGAATGCAAATCTCTATGACTCTGAGCCTATGATTCACTCCAACCTCAACCGCAACACCAAAAGTCACTTTGAAGACCAGGAGACTGGGATTCTGAACTACTGTCAGTCAGCATCCTGAGCATGCAAGGCGGTGCTGCTCCTCAAAATGGCTGCCTGCATCCAAATAGTGAGCAACAAAAGGTTGGAATAGGACATCATGGTCACATGATCTGATAGCTCTCCATTAGGTCACTTAAGTGCAAAATTGGCATTTGATCAGGTGGACTTTCTTGTTGGTGGGGCTTGGAGGAGTGTCTCATTCTTAAAGACATCTACCCCTCAAGTTAGAAGAAAAAATGGCAAATCCTGGCCTTGTGTTCCATTTTGAGCGTTGTAACATGGATAACATGACAAATAATGGTAACTACCATCTGAATCTAAATGATCAAGGAAGAGATATGTGTGTGGAAAGTTGGCAGGCCATTGTTTTTGCTTGAGGAACTTCAAACCAAATTGCAATCCCTGCAACCATAGAAAAATATAGCTACAAAACTGTTGTTCATTGACATGCCAACTGAATAGTGATGGCATCTTGTGTGACATTTTTGTCAATGGAATTGAAACGGTAAAACCATTGTAATCGTAGCCCAATAAGACAGCTTCATTTAATGTAAACTGTAGACACACAATATAACTGCAGGATTCAGCAATTTGACTGCTTGGATCTGAATTATATGCTCAGCATAGTTATGTGAAGTTGCTCTTTCTATGCTCTGAGGCTAATACCATAGACCAGCACATAAAAATACAGATTTACTGGTTGCATGTTTATGTTCTATTCTTATTTTTTCAAGTGATTAATAAAAAACTATATACATTTTAAAGATTTCAACATCTATCTTTAAAGAGTCTCATCTAAAATTGCCATTTTAAGAACACAAATAATTATCTTGAACACAAACATATATTTTTATATTCTAGGCCCAACAGTGATTTAAAAAAAGTCTCTATTTAAACATGAACAAGGAAATTACTGTGCTTTACTGAGTGAAATGAGCTAAAACGCAAAGTCAAATATGAGACCCAGAATAGCTGCTTACTGATGTTATTTCAGATTGTTTATTCTCCCAGCCTTAGATATTCTTCTGACTTATGTCCTCAATTTCATCCAGTTGTATCTCAATTACCATTGTGCCAAGAAAAATAATGAGGAAAAGATAGTGGGAAATAAAAGAAAGTCTGTTTTAGACCATAAATTCTGTAAATTTCAAAATCTTATGTGCACAGGAACCTGTTAATTTTTCTATAAATCATATTAAATATGCATTTTAAAGAAAATCTCCATTAAAATTTTAAAGGAAGAAAATAATTGTGAGCCCTGAAGCATGGTGAATAATGAAAAACAGAAAGGGAATTTTGTTACTGTCTGCATTTGATAAACATGGTAAGAAAATTAATAACTTTATTTTCTTGGAAGCAAAATACATACAATTTTTTTTAAAAAAAATGTCTGTACAGCGCCATAGTTAGAATGTTCCCTAATATTTCCTTGCAATTTGTGTGCCATACAGTCTTTACCCACAATGTTTCTTCTGGCCTGTGGGCCAATGGATCCTTTTTTTGTGATTGAATTACCTGTGGCAAGCAGTTCCATGGTGAATATTCGTGATGGTGTGACAATGTTTTTGGATGTTTCCATTGTTCGCTTCATGCTTTGGTTACAAAATAATGTTTTTGTTACCAATTTAAACCTTAAAGTTTATTTCAATTCTAAGAATGTTATAAAAGTGTTAGATTGACAAAAACAAACATGTATTGAAAAGAAAAGTTGTAAATTGAACAGTAATAGCTTAAAGACTTTTGACACAAGTCATTGTTGATTTCACTGTTGTAGGGGAAAGGCGCTAGGGCTGCAGATAAGGGTGTTACCATGGTGATGAAGGAGATACCGAGGGAGGAGTCTGGAGAAGGAAAACCCCTCCTCACTGTGACATCACAGGTGGGCAGCATCATGCCAACATCAGATTGGCATGTGGTCATTCAGTCATGTGAACTGAATGTATGAGGACAATGTTATGAAACACAATATAAGATGGAAAACTCTTCCTTAAATATGATTAATTCAGTTAATGATGTAATATCTAACTAATGTTTGCCTAACTGTACCATTATTAACATCCATCCCATTCTGTGTTAATTACTTTGAAATCATGTTACCAGAGGGACTCATTCTTTCAATTGATTTTGAGGGACAACAGTTTGTTCATAATTTTCTCAGTTTTGACAAGTCTAGACAAGTAGCATTTTGATACGTTACATGGACTAAGATATAGTCTTAGTCCAACTTCAGTCTACTTGCATCTAGCATAAAATGTTTTGAATACCTGTACTGCTGCTGTCCATTTAAAAACATAAGTTAAAAATGGACTTTATCACAACAGCTACAAGTTGTATCAATTTTCAACCTTAAAAGTGCATCACATTCATTTATTTAACAAATGGTAAACCTGTAAAATAATATATTGAAGAATCTGATTTAAAGCACAAATCATATTCTTTCCCTCTTATCCAGCTGTGTCAAAGCATAATATTTATTTGCTCAAGCTTGTGGTGTATTTCCTAATTAGAGAGCTGAATATGTTGATCCATACGCATTTGTGATGGCTCAAATTTGTGGTGTGTCCTGTCCTTTGTAAATGTGACATGGGTCCTTTCTTGCCTTTACGTTTTCGTTCATGTGTCATCAGTGTTTTTGCTGGTTGTAACTAAATACGATACTTCTTAATGAATCAAAAGATTTCATTTTACGTTTAGTTGTAACATAAATATTTCCTTGTTGCTAATGCCAAAGCTGTAAATTGTTTACTTCTATACAAAATGGCACATTCAGTTTTCATTATCTCTTCATTGTGCAGTTGAATTGATATTGGTGGAGTTATGTATGTAATTTTACCCTTTCCTATGTGGCAGTAGTTGCAAAAGATTCGGTGTTACAAAGCTGTGGCCATTCTAATGAACACTCATCATAACTTCTGTAGGAATCCGAGATAACAGCTGAAAACTAACCCTAGGCTCATGCTGATGCTTTCTGTATGTCATAGTGTGAATGAATCACATACCGCTACAGTGTGATGATGCAGAGCTGCCAGTGTTGGACTGGGGTGGACAAAGTTAGAATTCACACAACACCAGGTCATAGTCCAACAAAGGGGCTGCACTCTGAAAGCTTGTGTGATTCCAAGTAAACCTGTTGTACTATAATTTGGTGTCATGTGAATTCTGACCTGCACAGTGCGATCAGTGTAAGAGAATTCCACATATTTGGAGCTGCCGTGATCCTCGTCCTCAGTTGGACCCACTTTGTTTGCGTATCTCACATCAGTAAGAGTGGATGTGAGTCTCACCTGTATATTCAGGCCAGGTTTAGTAACTGGATCCTTTAAGATAAGTGAAGATAAAGCGTATTTTTATTTCATTACAAGTGACCCTTCCTCTTTTGAAGGAACATAAGGGTTTTCCATTAAGTCAATCTCAAACCATTAAAGGAAACATAGTAACTTAAACAATTTAAAATAACATACGCAAGATTGATAAAGCTCTCAAAAATTCCACCCCCCCACCGCCTCCCAAAAGCTGTTGTGCCCATCGGTCATATAGAACCTGAATAGTATCAGCAGTCACCCTGTGCTCCTTCTCCAGTGACAGGAAAGAGGCAGGTGGTCAGATTAAACCACCCCCCCCACTGGTCGTTGCTGTCTGGTCTCATTCATGGTCACCTTGGCCAGACTTAGAAGCAGTTCAAAAAAGTAGTCTCCCAATTAACAACTTCCCTTTTCCACTTGGACCCTGCAATGAGTGGCTGGGGGAAGGCATCAAGGTGCCAAGCAACTTGTCTGGACTGACTGACTTTTACTGAACATGTCATACATTGGAGACAGTGCCGTAGTGGTAAGTCATCATTCAACGCCCGGGCTAATATTCTGGGGACACTGATTCAAATCCCATAATGACAGCTGGTGGAATTTAATTTGAATTAATAATTCTGGAATTAAAAACTCATTTCAGTGATGGTGACTATGAAGCTGCTATTGATCGCCGGAAAAACCCATCTAGTTCACTAATCTGCTTGAGGGCAAGAAATCTTACCTGGTCTAGCCTGCATATCATTTCAGACCCATTTTCATTAGCAAACCTTTCACTGTCCTCTGATATGATTCAGCAATCACTCAGTTCTAAGGGCAATTAAAGACAAACAACAAATGTTGTCCTCACCGTTGACGCATATATCCCATAAAAAATGTGGGCAAAAAGAAAGAATCTTGAGTATATGAGGATAAAACAAATGCATAGCAAATTCCCCTTACTTTGGCCCCTTTCTTGAACCCACACTTGCAAACTTAATGTCAGCAGAAGTGGCTACAGGAAAGCTCCTTAATACTCTTTCCAGAAATGTACCCATTAGCACAAATTTTCATGCCTTTTATATGCTTGTAAATCATGCTGTGTAAAACAGTGGTTCATTTTGAATTGAAAAAATAGAAATATTGAAAATAAACTGTCCGTTCTAAATTCTAAAGTCCAACAGATTTAAGGCAGCCTGTCTAACCTTTCCTGCTAAAACAACTCACTCATTCCATAAGAGATAAAAGGTACTGCAGATGCTGGAGAATCCGAGATAACAAGCGTGGGGCTGGATGAACACAGCAGGTCAAGCAGCATCATGGGAGCAGGAAAACTTGACGTTTCTGATGAAGGGTCTAGGCCCGAAACGTCAAGTTTTCCTGCTCCTATGATGCTGCTTGACCCACTCATTCCGTATACTGGTTTGGTGAATCTTCTCTGAACTGATTCTAATATATTTGCATCCTTCCATAAGTAAGATCATTACTGTATAGAGCATTCCAGATGTAGCCTCATTAATGTCTTGTATACCAAAAGCATTTATTTTGTATTCAGTTCTCTTTGTAATAAATGAAATCATTGTATTAACTTAGCTCATTATTTGTTGCTCCTGCATACTAACCTTTTACGATTCCTACACCAGGACAGAGATCCCTCTGCAGAGTCTCACCAATTGGATGATATTCTTCTTTGTTATTCTTCCCACCAAAATGGAGAAATTCACATTTTTCCACATAATATTCCATTGATATTTTCAGCTTCGATAAATTTCATTGACATAGATATTGTATTATATTTTTAGTAATGAATACTGAGTAATAAATGTAGTGATTATGAGGGCGGATCACAGATTGAGAATTCTGCAGTTGATTCCTCAAACCTGTCCACAATCCACAAGGTGTAAGACACAAATGTGATAGAATACTCTTCACTTGCCTAGATGAGTATAACTCCAACAACACGCCACATCATTTGGATCAAAGCAGCCCACTTGATTGGCATCCTATCTACACTTAAACATTGATTCACTCCCATCAGGTCTCAGTGGAAGCAGTATGTACCATTCACAAAGTATAGTGCTGAAATTCATCAAGGCTACTTCAGCAGCACTTTCTAAGCCCATAAACTCGACCACCCAGGAGCAAATGGACAACAGACAAATGGGAACATCACCAGCTTCAAAGATAGCAAGAACTGCAGGTGCTGGAGACAGAGACAACACAGCATGGAGCTGGAGAAACACAGCAGGACAGGCAGCATCAGAGGAGCAGGAAAGTTGACGTTTCGGGTTGGGACCCTTCTTCAGAAATGGGGGAGGGGGAAGGGAGCTAAGAAATAAATAGAGAGAGGAGGGGTGGGGCTGAGGAAAGGTAGGTGGGATGGTGATAGGTGAGTGCAGGTAGACAGTGGTGGGGATTGGTCATTGAAGTGGGAGGAGCGGATAGGTGGGAGAGAAGTTGGACTTGTTGTCTCAGATCAAGGAGGCGGGGATGAAAGGGAGGGTTGGACATGGGATGAGGCCGGGGTGGGGAGATTTTAAAACTAGTGAATTCCATGTTCAGGCCATTGGGCTGTAGGCTCCTGATGCGGAATATGAGGTGTTGCTCCTTCAGTTTGTGGGTGGTATCATTGTAACACTGGAGGCGGCCCAGGATTGACATGTCACCCAGGGAGTTAAAATGGCTGTCAACCAAAGGTATTGCTTGTCGTGTAGAGAGCACAGATGCTTGACAAAACGGTCTCCGAGTCTACAGTTGGTCTCACCGATGTTAGAGGAGGCCACATTGGGAGCAGCGATACAGTAGACCAAGTTGACAGATGTGCAGGTGAACCTCTGTCTGATGTGAAATGTTTGTTGTGTGGTTTCAATGAAGGTGAAAGGGAAGGTGTAGGGGCAGGTGTAGCACTTCCTGCGGTTGCAGGAAAAGGTGCCGGGTGTGGTGGAGTTAGTGGAGAGTGTGAAGCGGACGAGGGAGTCCTGGAGAGACGGTCCCTACAAGCAATAGGGTTGGGGAGGGAAATGTCTCTGGTTATGGGGTCGGATTGTGGGTGGCAGAAGTGGTGGAGAATGATATGCTGGATGTGGAGGTTGATGGGGTATCCGCTGCTCCCGTTGTGGCCTCCTCTACATCAGTGAGACCAAGCATAAACTCAGAGACCATTTTGTAGAGCATCTGCGCTCTGTATGCCACAAATGACAAGACCTTCCTGTCACCAATCATTTTAACTCCCACTCCCACTCCCTGGGTGACATGTCCATCCTGGGCCTCCTCCAGTGTCACAATGACACTACCCGCAAACTGGAGGAGCAACACCTCATATTCCGCCTTGGGAGCCTACAGCCCGATGGCCCAAACATGGAATTCACCAGCCTTAAAATCCCTCCACCTCCGGCCTCATCCCATGTCCAACTCTCCCTCTCATCCTTGTCTCCTTGTCCTGACACAACCTGTTCACCTTTTCTCCCACCTATCCGTCCCACCCAACCAACTGACCAATCCCCACCACTCCCTACCTGCACACACCTATCACCATCCCACCTACCTTCCCCAGCCCCACCCCTCCTCTCTATTTATTTCTGATCTCCCTGTCCCCTCCTTATTTCTGCAGAAGGGTCCCGACCTGAAACATCACCTTTCCTGCTCCTCTGATGCTGCCTGGCCTGCTGTGTTCCTCCAGCTCCATACTCTGTTGACACCAGCTTCAAGTTCCCTTTCAAGTCAAGTACCATCCTGACTGGGAAGAATATCATCGTCTTATCACTGTCTCTGGGTCAAAATCTTGGAACCTTGCTTTCTAATAATACTGTGGATGTACCTGGATCGTAGGCACTGCATTAGATAGATACAAATTGTTCACCACCAATTTCTCAAAGAAAAGCAGAGATGGCAACAATGGCAACCTTGCCAGTGACAATCTCATTACATGAATGAAATGAATAGTAATTAATTGGATCTGGATACTGCTCCCACCTCGTGAGATGTAAACTGTCAAAAAATATAGCGATGTGCGGTGTTTGTCTACAGGGCTTCAGAAGAACAAAGGGGATATTGAATATGTGACTGAATACCAATATGGACAACATACTTAGCGGCTAGATACCCAAGGAAATTGGATACATTGAATCTACTGGAGCATCATGAGAATTTGGAGATTACTCAAAACTTCTGCATTTTAGCCAGCTCCTCAAGAAGAGCCAATACAGATTACCCTGGAGAATGTCAAATATCATAAATATGTGGACATCAAAGTTCCTAAGACTAGGAGTAATGTGTGATCAGCTTTGGATTGCTAAGTTTTTTTAGAGATTGTGGTATCAGAGCATGTGAGTGGCATTGAGACCCCATAACATTACAAATGTACCAGTAGCTCCTGACTTTTTGACGCTAAAGAAATCCCTGTTGCTTAAGTATCAATGGCAAGGCTGCCCTACACATTTCTATTATTGTCTGTGTAGGATGCTGAATCTATCAAACCCATTGTTTAATCCTTATTTAGGGCCTAGAGATCTGAGTTGCTTTCCTGACCAGGATTACTGAATGTAGCACCCCCCACAACTTCCACTCCACCCTAACATACACACCCCCTCAGCTGGGTCCAGTAAAATCCTTCTAGAGAAAATAGCTCAACATCCCAAACTGGTGTCACTTCAGTCTCATTCCTTCAGTGCAAATGACCTTATAACCTATAGATGAAGTAGGTCATTCAGATTAAGCTAGTGATCCAGTCCATTCATGGCTATGGTTTTTGAGAAAAACTCTGCAGACGGATCTGGAATTATGGAAAGTATCATGAAGACTCACCAATGGAATTCAGTCCCATAAGACTACCTGGAAATTTAACATATTGGATTCACTATATAATTCGTTGATTCTTTGGAAGATAAACCAAGTAGGTTCACAAGTCACAAAAAATCAGATAAATCATAATATTAAAAAGAAAGACATCTACCTAATACTTCATTTTCCCTTACTAATTTGATTGGATAGAAGCTGTCCTAATACCCAGACTCAAATGCTGCATACTAGCGAGGCAGCTTTCTTAAGAATTCAAGAATTTTGCTGTAGGTCAAAAATATGGGTGTTCATGAATTCCTGTCCATTACAATAATTCTAGACATGCATTCTGGTTTAGAACCCACACCTTGCATTTTGTTTTTGACATCTATCCAAGAATATTGGACAGAAATTGGGCCCCATTGTGCAGCTTTCTTGGGTGCTGAGGAAAGACAAAGTATTTAGATTTTGAGGGGCTATCTCCTGAGCTCTAAGGGCATTCAAAATGCATTTGATACCATAACTAAAACCTAAAGCAGGCATCAGACCTGTTTTTGAAGTGTCTAAAGCATATTCCAGAATCTCCTCTTGAAAATTTGTCAACACTAAAAGCCAGCATTCTTCCTATTGTAGTCCAAGCATCAAATTTTAAAGGGGTTTCTGGAAGCAATCACCTCCTCAGTCCACATTCACCTTCATTCTACCATGACGCTTACCCCCATAGTATTAATAGCCCAAACGGAAGCTCAGAGTTCAGTGAGCTGTGTCTAGAGACCTGCAAGGTAACTGCTCAGTTTTGCTCATGTCTTATGTCTTCTCGATCCTGTTCATTTGTCACCCAAATTTGGACCAAATTTTAGGCTGATGTTTTCTAGTAGTGCAACCTGATACACAAAATTAATTCAACAAGGGTTTGAATTATATTTGTCCTGAAGTTATATGCTGCAAAATGTTAGATATTAGACAGATTTAATTAACCAGTTTTCAGACATTTTCTGAATCTGATATTCCCAATGCACACTATATTATTTATCATTTTTATTTATAGTTTAAAATTTTGATAGTTAAGAAATATATTGCTAGAGGGTTAATTAAGAAAATGAACTAAGCATTCATTCAGCTCAGATATGAGTGAAGATCCAACCCAGTCATGGGTTGTAGGCACCATTCTTAATGAATAATAGATTTTCAGTCCACTTTAGAGTGCATTTGAGTCAACAGTTCACATTGGCCAGCATTTCATGACATTAAATTAGCTGCCTTGCTGTCAAAGCAACAAATAGCTGCTTTGGGAATCTAAATTGTTTTAAAAAACATACTGATTCAATATAGCTAAGGCACATGGTTGGTTGAAAGTACTTTGGGGAGGCTTTTTTTTAACTGTAACTAAATCCCTTTTTATTTAAGATGGAGGGCAGAATCTTACATGGGTTTGAATGATATGGGCTATGGAGAGATCTGTGGTAGAGTCATGTGAGAATTCTGGCAATGCCTATCTCAGCATCAAGAGCAACTCACTGCAACTTCTGTGCATTGGCTGAGTAGTGAGGGTAGTTTCTCACTAGGCAGAGGTGGATTGCCAGTTAAGGGGGATTGTAATTCATTAAATGCGCTATTAAATGCACAACTCACTAATTAACATTAAGCTTCCTATTTTACTGAACACGCAGAACAAGCTTGACATTGAGGATTCTCAACAAGGGCAGGACTTATACAATTAATGCCCTGGGTAGTGTTGCGAAACAGAGATCCAGGCATTCAGGTGCATAATTCTTTGAAATTTGTGTCACAGGTAGACTAAATGGTTAAGAAAGCATTTAGCACACTTGTTTTCATGCTCAGACCATTGGGTATAGGAGATAACAAGGTGTAGAGCTGGATGAACATAGCAGGCCAAGCAGCATCAGAGGAGCAAGAAAGCTGACATTTCGGACCTAGACCCTTCTTCAGAAAATTTTTTCATTTTTTCCTAAGAAGGGTCGAGGCCCAAAACGTCGGCCTTCCTGGTCCTCTGATGCTGCTTGGCCTGCTGTGTTCATCCAGCTCCACACCTTGTTATCTCAGATTCTCCAGCATCTGCATTTCCTGCTATCATTGAGCATAGGAGTTGGGACGTCATGTTGAGGTTGTACAGGACGTTGGTGAGGCTTCTTCTGGATTACTGTGTGCAGTTCTGTTTGCCCTGAGATAGGAGTTATTAAATTGGAGAGGGTTCAGAGGAGATTTACCAGGATGTTGCTGGGAATGGAGGGTTTGAGGATAGGCTGGGACTTTTTTTCACTGCAGCTCAGGAGGTTGAGGTGTGACCTTATAGAGGTTTATAAAATCACGAGGGGCATAGATAAGGTGAATGGCAAAGGTCTTTTCCCTAAGGTGGGTGAGTTCAAAAGTAAGGGGCATATTTTTAATGTGAGATGAGAAATATTTTAAAAAGTCCATGAGGGGCAACTTTTTTTACACAGAGGTTGGTAGTGTGAGGAATGAACTGCCAGAGGAAGTCATAGATGCAAGTACTAATACAATATTTAAAAGATATTTGGATTAGTATGTGAACAAGAAAGGTTTGGAGGGATATGCACCAAATGCTAGCTAATGGGACCAGTTTAGTTTGGGAACATGGTTGGCATGGACAAGTTGGACTGAAGGGTCTGTTTCCATGCTGTATGACTCTGAGTCTGTAACATGGAAATCAGAGGGGGTGCCTGGTAACTTTAGTTCATTGTTGACTGCAAGGAGTTGCCATGTTGTTCTGCACCAAAACATCTAGCTCATGGACTGGATCAGGCTACCTCTCAGGGCTGCTATGTTGCTGTCAATGCGTTCAATCAAGTAGTGCCTACCTGCATTCTCACAAGATTGATACTTTGTCTTGTTTTACTGTGCCATGCCACAAGACTAACAGTGACTCACTCCCTGGACGTCAGAGGCAGAGAGGCCCCCACCCTCCACAAAGAACACCTTGACTAGACAACTAACCATGGCCAATCCTGGACTGTTATGGTAGGCTGCCTCTAACTTACTGAGCCAGGACCTCCTGACTGACAAATGTCTTGAAGACTTCAAAGAGGACTACTGCCCTAAGACTTTAAGACATGGCCACTTACTCGCTGCACCTACACTGTGTTTGCAGTGTAAGCTGCTGGCTTGTGGTGAAGGTCTGAGATTGATGTTTCAGAATGCCTTGCAGCAAGATGCACACCCACTTGATAAGGACTGCTGAGCAGAAGGGCGAGCTGCTCATTTATGTGACTGCAATAATAGGCTTGTTGACCCACTAATATGAAGCCCTTTAGAGGGCAAGAACATCACATACAGATCCATGTACAATGCAGGACACAGACCTGTGGGACCCCTAATCTCTGGTGATCCTGAGACATTGGACCTCTGTGTGCTGCTCACCTTTCTGCCAAAGATATTGCTGACTACTGCATTCACACCAGATGCAGAGACCAGGGGAAAGACTAATGCCATTCGTACCAACATGACCTATTGCCCTATACACAACTCGTTCGTCTTGCTTCCACGTGCTGCAGCCGGCTCTCATTATGGACATTAATCCATGGTATGTCCTGTATGGACATGAAGTCAGAAACCCTGGAGCCACAGTTACATTTGGGGCTACAGAAAAGTTCAATGAAAACAAGTAAATTTATACAAATGTGACACTTCATATACAATGCAATGGTACATGTGCAACCAAAGTGCCCTCAATAGTCTTTATTTCTCTCCCTCCCACTTCATCTTGTCCCAGTTACTGCAGTTGGGGTACAGGCAGCCTGCTCAGCAGTGGAGTCTTCTAGCCTTCATGGTTTTAGGTGAACAATCCCTGGGCTGTTTGTGACTGAGTGGCCCTGACATTCTAAGGGTGGTCTTAGAAGCAAGTGGTCTCCCCTGGGCTTGAACTTCTAGGGTTCAGAGAGGGTGCAGGCAGGATGGAGGTGGAGGGCCTGTCCATTTCTGAGTGTCCTGAGAGGAGACTTCTGAGGGGGCTATGTGTGGTTTCTCCTTCAGCTGGGATCAATCTGCCTCGTTGAGAGGCACAGGCGCCTCATGTATGTCAGATTTCTCTCACCCCACTATTGCCACACCTTCAGTCCTGAGGACCAACATTTGATGCGATGGAGTACACATTTTAGTGCCTCTTCAGCAAACCTTGAGATGCTGGACTTGGCTCCCTGTGGCAGCTACCAACCTGCCCATGAAGACAACTAGACAGTCGCATGCTTTAGGCAGCTGGATGCACTCCTGCAGCCTCTGGGCGATCAGGGTCATTGTGTCCCACATCCGTGTCTGCCACTCCCATTCCTCCCTGTACATTTGGAGAAACTCTAGGATTGTTAGCATCACAGGGTCCTCACATGCCTGGTGCTGAGCAGGGACCTGGTCTCTGACTGTTGTCTGAGACCCAGTGGCCTGGCAGCTCCCAAACTTTCTACACGTGGTGTTCGTATCCAACCTGGTCAGAGGTGCAGGAGTAAGCCTTCCTGATGCTTCTTCCGAGATCTTCGTCCTCAGAGGTTGAGGAAGTAACTTCTGATGGAGCCAGCTGCAGAGGTCACGGATATTCCACTGAGACCTGCAAGTCAAAAGAGAAAGGAGGCATTGTGGGAGGTTGGAATGGGTAAAAGTGCATGAAGGAAGATGTTGATGGTAATAACGAAGTGGCAGAGCATGAGTCTTGATGGGAGGTGGACGCAGTAACAGAGAGTGTGAGTGTGAGCTGGCTGAGAGAGAAGCGTGGCACTTACCCTGGCATAGTGGAGAAGGTCATTGACCTTCTTCCAACACTGCTGGCCATTCGCCATTGAGACTGCAGTGTCCCAGGTGGCAACCACGGATCAAGCTGCCACGGTCTGGTGATATGACTTCTTACACTGATGCCCCTCCTCTGGATCACCCCTTCCACCAGCACCTCACTGTGCCATCTTCCAATTCTCTGACATCTCCACATTGTGCCTGTCAATGAGGAGGACACCTTTAGAATGCAAGCGCTTCTCCAGGTGCACAGTGGCCTTTTAAAGATGATGCAGGCACCAGAGGCATGCTGATCTTTCAGCAGATAGCTGCTGAGTGACAAGTTATCCTGTGAATGGAGCATGGTAACAATGGGGCTAGACTTGGATGAGAGGAGTGACATGGGGCTGGATAGATGGTTAATAAGTTGAGCTTGGTAAGATATGGCTAGAAATTTTGCTACAAAGCACAGCAAAAACATTCCAGAAAACTCAACGGCACTCTCACTTAGCCATTAATAGGTAGGATTCAGCCTGGAGTATTGTTAATGTTGACAGTAGCTATTGAACAAAGGTGAAGTGGGGAAGGGTATAATCATTGAGCTAAAACTGCAATACTTGTAAACCCTAACTTGAAAATGCTGCCATTGTTAAAGATACTAACAGATCTTCCATTAGTTTTGTTTCTGTATTTTGGATATGAAGATATGTTGTTTAATAACAATAGGGATCTTATGTAAACAAATAAGTCAACGTCCATCGTAAGTTTAAAAACTTTTAAACTACTGATTAATAGTAACTTGAAGTTTGAATTCTGAAACCATTATCGAAAAAAGAAATGAAAATGAGTGCCTTTTATATTTCTATTTCTTCACCTTTCTTGCTTTGCGTTAATTTTTATTCTAGCCACTTTAACTCTGCAATACACAATATATAAGATATGCTAGTTGAAGGTAAGTATTTAGCAGTACTGAGGGAAGCAATGGGTTTAGCATTCTGTGAGATTTAATAGCAATCTGGGTTTTGCCCTGGGATTTGTAGCATGGGGCATACAGGGTTTGGTGAAGTATCATGTCTGACACCTCTGCAGAGAACTCGGGATAGAATGTGCGTTTGGCTCCCTGGCAGATTCCAATGGTCTGTCATTCAGGAATTGAAGTTTTTGATCTGGCAGAATTTGGTTAAATGCTTCTAAAAGATCATTAAAACATTAGGCAGAACTTTGCCCATGCCAGTCAATGGAAGGAAATGGGAGAAATGTGGGAAAATGGAAAAGATCAGAAACTCAACATTGAGAACACATTTTCAGATTTCCCCCTTAAAGTTTAGAATTCCACTAATGGGTGGCACCTATTTTATTTCTGTGCATTTGTCTGTCCTTAAAAAGCCCACACCCTTCATTTGTTTGCAGCTCCTGAATTTTCTGTTATTCCCTAAGAATTTAAACAATGCCAGTTCCCAGCATGAAATTCAGAGTGGTTATCTGGTGGCAGCAATCCAGCACTTCCTTCTCCGGACTGTCATCCAACTCTATCTTCATCACAGTATCCTTGCTTGCTCCTTCGACCCTGTGCTCCTCCAAACTTTGTTCAAGCAAGTTGGCAAGTAAGAAGATTGGGGCGGCACGGTGGCTCAGTGATTAACACTGTTGCCTCACAGCGCCAGGTACCCAGGTTCGATTCCACTAACGGGCAACTGTCTGTGTGGAGTTTGCACATTCTCCCCATGTCTGCGTGGGTTTCCTCTGGTTTCTTCCCACAGTCCAAAGATGTGCAGGTTAGGTGGATTGGCCATGCTAAATTGCCCATAGTGTCCAGGGATGTGTAGATTAGGTGGGTTATAGGGGGACAGGTGTGGGTGGGATTCTGTGAGGGTCAGTGTGGGCTTGTTGGGCCTAGGGGGCTGTTTCCACACTGTCAGGATTCTATGATCATTCTCGTTCTTCCTGCCCTACTATGCATTGCATTTCACTGGTAGATTGCACTGACCTGTGTTGTTTTCTCAGTCCAGGCTTGCTGAATCTGGTGGTATGGCTTCCTTTGCCAGTCAATAATAACCATCTAGGCTCATTTCTTAAGTCTTTGGATATTGGTTTCTAGATGTGGGCACCTTTTTCTCAGGCTTTATTTCTTCATTGCTTTGGTTTTATCTTTCTCACTGATTAGAATATTTACTAAATATTAACAAGATACATCTAGCAGCAATTAAAGCTAGTATTTTTGAGAAACATTCAAAGGGCTCTTAAGGTGTGGTGGTAGTGTCCCTACCTCCAAACCAGGACACCAGGGTTCACATTCCCATCTGTTTCAGAGGATGTAATAATTATTTTGTGATAACATTTAAATTAGCATACGGAACAGTATTTTTGCCATGTGTCTTTCTGTATCAGTTTATCCTTGTCTCTCGGATGACACAATTCCCAAGGTAAGATCAATACCTTTAAAAGTTGAAATCCTGCTCGAATCTTTTCAGTTGATACTCATATCTTTTACAAAAAATGCATGCTTAAATGTTATTGTGGACAGAATTGACTCTTTCCACAAGAATAAATTTTGATATTTTCAATTTGAAACCTAAACAAGACTAACAGATCAGTACTTTCTATCTTAAAGTGGATTTGTTTGTTTGTCTATACATATAAATGCACATTGTTTTTAAAAGAAATGCTTCAAAAACTAACATTAAGTATTTTAATAAATAAATTACTTTATTTTGCAAAATAATTTTTGGAACAATCGAATAATACATTTTGAAGTATGGATCCTGGGAAATTATTTGCACTGACCAAGTTTTGACTGCAGTTCAGTTCTGGTTGGGAAGGCTTATGGTCAACTATCTTGCCCCATTACCAATTAAAGCTATTAAAGTTGCAATTAATGACCACTTAAGGGTCTAACCCCACTGCTGCTGGGATAATTCAGCTGCAGGCAGGTCTGTCAGCACGTGGTGTGTACTATAGCTGAAGCTGTGTAGACAGCTTGTCAAATTCTGTGAAACGTGGATAATTTGATAAAAACAACATGGCTGAAGATTAGAGATAACAAGTTGTAGGGCTGGATGAACACAGCAGGCCAAGCAGCATCAGAGGAGCAGGAAAGCTGATGTTTCGGGTCTCGACCCAAAACATATGCTTTGCTGCTCCTCTGTTGCTGCTTGGCCTGCTGTGTTCGTCCAGCCCTACGCCTCGTTATCTCAGATTCTCCAGCATCGGCTGTTCCTACTATGGCTGAGGATTACTTCACTTTCCAAACATTTTGCTTTCCTGTTACTCAAGCTACTTAGCTTTACTACATGTGATTGGCAGTCTGTTTTTAATTAGGCTAGTGTCAGGCACAATTATTTCTGTTTTCCTCACAAAAGGCAGGGAAAATACCAGCAACAGAAAGCTTTGTGGAAGTCAAAGTTCCAAAGTCACTAATCCTCCCAAGGAACCTGGTTAGTTGGTAATGCTTCTCGACGCTGAGTCATAAGGACCTGGGTGCAAATCCCACGCCAGGGCTTAAGCACAAACATTAAGACTGACACTTCAAAATAGCACTGCAGTGTCAGATGTGTCATCTTTTGGAGGATGGAAAAGATACCATGTCACTCTTTGAAGAAGAGTGAGTTATCCCCAGTGTCTATTCCAATATTTATCTGTCAAGCAAACTCAGAAAAGCAGATTATCTGGTCATTATCACCTTGTTACTTATGAATATTAATTGCTGTGTTTCATATATCACAACAATGGTGATATTTCAGAGGTACTTGATTGGCTTTTGAGGTATTGTGGTCAGAAAAGACACTCTGTAAATGCAGTATTTATTTTTATAGCATTCATGTGATGTTTTATGTTACTCACAATTTGTGTGCCAAAGTGTTTGCAGAAGAAATCTACCTTAATCTCCCATAAAAGAATCAATACCTTCTGCTTCTGTCATCTCCTTATAAAAGCCGAATCACACTGAAACTGAGTTAATGCACAAAAGTCCCAAAACTACTTCTGTTCCAACTCAGTGCGTTCTCTGGTCTGTCTTTTTGGGCAAGGTGAAAACAGCTATATTATCTCTAGTCATTATAGTTTCTGGAATCCTAAAAGCAGCAACCATATCGCCTTACAAACTTCCTTTTTTTTTCAGTAAGACAATGTCCAATATACATAATTGGACAAAATAATACATTTCCTCCATCCCCTCAGTTATTATATTGCTTCCTCCTGCAACCTGCATTGGCGTCTTTATTCTGTGACAAGTAGAATTGTGCACCACATTTTAAGTGCAGCCATTAAAATTTTTAAAAATGTACGGCGAGTTAGTAGCCTGTAACATTTAACTAATTTGATCAGTTTCTCAACATATATTTGAATCAATCTGCTCCTTTCTTACATTCCTTTACCTTCCATTCTATTACTTCATGGTCTACTTTTACATAACGATTAGCCTGCGTTGTTTTATGTTTCTCTTTCATAACCGAACATTTGGAGAGTTAAGCTGTTATTGTCTTTGCTGTCCCTTCGGGCTTCTCATTTGCATCATCATTTTTAATAGCACAGTGCATCATCTATTCACTCTTCAATTGGATGCATTTCAAGAAGTGATTAAAAAAAACATTGCAAGCACGTATTTTTGCCAGATGTTCATATGGTGCGACTTCGTTCTGTAAATATTTTGGAGAACGATTAATAATTTTGCATAGGTTGAAACTAGAATTGCTGAGACAGTTTGTGGAAAGATAAATGCAAACTTTAAACATCTAACTGAATTTTTTTCAATATATATATCAATGGAATATGACAGGTGACAACTGGCAAAGAATGCCAGTTCCCTCTTGATAAGTGTCAGCTTAATTATAATATAAAGTTTTAATCATGGCTAATTTGAGCTGTGAAGATTTGCCATCTGCGTTTGTTTATTATGGTAACTATTTTTAGAGCTTGCACCATCTAACTTGAGGACATTTTATTCGAAACTATATTCACCCTATTTGTCATTGCTATTAACAAAATGGGGATAGTCAACCAACTTAACTCAAAGATTCAATTTATTTGCATCAAGTTGAGGCCCAGTGGCAAATGACCATTGAACCCAGAGGTGTAAATAGAGGGAATTTCATTTAGCGGTAAACTGGGCTTCTTAATGGAGCATTAAGAGTTTGGAGCATTGAAATGTTATTAAAAGTGTATAAGTGTATTGAATATCAGTGTAATAGAAATAATCTCCGAGACACTATATGGATGTAGGTGGAACGGAGAAAAATAACAAAAGTAAATAATACAACATGTGAAATATTAGAATTGCCTACTTTGGGTAGACCAAATTGTCAAAATCTTTTTGATGTGACTTGCAGCTCTCTGTGCTGCAACCCCAAATCCCCCTTCCTATAGCTCCTTTGCCCAACACAACCATTGTTGTGAAGCAATTGACAATCAAGACTCATCCAGTCAGGGGAATTTCTTTCCTATTTTTAATAGTTTAATAGATGAGAGTGTTCAAGTGAAATGAACAAGACGCACTGTAATACCCCAATGATTTTTCACCTGGGTTGCTCACAGCATTGTCCTGGAGCTTTAAACTTGAACACCTGTACATCCTAAAACAATCTTGGAGCATTGTCAACACTATTTAAATTAGATATTTGCATTTATTAAGCAAGCACAGGTGTGTTGTTCCTAATTCCTGATTTTCATTGGGTTATTCCAAGATTTAAATTAAAATGATATTGTGCATACAGTTCCACTGTATATTCGGAGTATCAGCATAAGCTGGACCTACTATCAGTACAGACCTAAGTGTGGAAAGTCAACAATGAAGGAAGTAGAAATCCAATATTTTAACTTGTTCTCCAGCAGTACTACAAAATATACAAAGTATTGTGATGCTTTGTATTCATCTGTATAGTGCACACATTCACCTTTTATCACCTTTTAGTTACAGCAGTAAAGAAGGAAGACATCTTCGAAGGCTCCTCAAATGAAGGCTTATGAGTAAAGACTATTGTTGGGAGAGTACTATAGTTCCCCTAACAGTCTGAAAGAAATAGGAGAGCAGAGATGTGGGCAAATTTCAGAGAAGTTTAAAGTGATAGGGTAATGACAGTAGTGGATTTCAACTTCTGCACCATTACCTGGGGTACTCATAGTGTGACAGGTTTACAGGGAGCTGAATTCTTAAAATGGATCTAAAAAAGGAGTGGCATCAATAGGGTGGCACGGTGGCTCAGTGGTAGGCACTGCTGCCTCACAGCACCAGGGACCCAGGTTCAATTCTACCCTCTGGTGACTAGCTGTCTGTATGGAGTTTGCATGTTCTCACTGTACCTGTGAGAGTTTCCTCCGGGCGCACCAGTTTCCCCTCTCAGTCCAAAGATGTGCAGGTTAGGTGGATTTGCCATGGGAAATGCAAGGTTCCAGGGATAGGTAGAGAATAGGTCTGGGTGGGATGCTCTTCAAAGGGCTAGTGTGTATTCGGTGGGCCGAATGGCCTGTTTCCACGCTGTCAGGATTCATTGATTATACAAAGAGCATTTTAAGCCGGTATGTAAAATGCTTTATAAGAGAAGGAAATATCCTGGGTTTAGGTGAACATTTTACAGACAGTGATCACAGCTTCAAGATTGTTATGGAAAAGACAAAGAATGGGCATGAAATCAGCATTTTAACCTGGGGGGGGAGGACTGATTTTAATAAGATCAGGTATGATTTGGCTAGGAGCAGATACTTTTTGGTAAATCTATGTCAGACTGTATTCAAAAAAGAAATAGGGAGAATAAAGAGCCATTATGCCCCCAATACAGAAAAGGCTGGGACCAATAAATCCAGCGAACCCTGGATATTAAGGATATACAAGATTAGATAAAGAGAAAAGGATAGGCTTATGGCAGATACTGAGGGCTCAAAACAACAAATACCCTGGAGGAATATAGAATGTGTAAGGGGGGAAACATAAAAAGTAAATGAGGAGAGCTCAAAAAAAAGGACATGAAATCATAATGGCAGGTGAAATGAAGGAAAGTCTTATGTTTATTATAAGTACATTAAGGGTAAAAGATAATCTAGGGAAAGAGTAGAGCCTGTTGAGGATAACAGTGGTAATTTGCATGTGGTGGCAAAGAAAGTAGAAAGGATTCTAAATGAATATTTTGTGTCAGTGTTCACAAGTGAGATGGATGTTATGGGAATGGAAATCAGGGAGAAGGACTGTGATACAATTGAAGAAATTAGCATTGACAGAGAGTAGTCTGGCAGACTTAAAAGTAGATAAATAATCAGGACTGTTGAGTGAAGCGAGGGAGGAAATAATTGAGGTGCTGGCAGTATTTTCAATTCCTTTTTGGCAGCAGGAGAGGTTCCAGAGAACTGGAAGGCAGCAAATGTCATAGCATTATCCAAGAAGGGAGCAAGGAGCATACCAGGAAACTGCAGGCCAGTCTGTTGAACTTTAGTGATGGGGAAACTGTTGGAGGCAATTCTGAGGGATGGAATCAATCTGCATTTGGAAAGACCAATATTAATCAAGAACAGTCATCATGGTTTTGTTATTGGGAGGTCGTGTCTGACCAGCTAGATTGATTTTTTTGACAAAGTGACAAGTGTGTAGATGAGGGCAATACCCAAAGTAGTCTATTTGGACTTCACAGCAGCTTTTGATAGGATCCCAGATGTGAGACAGAAAGCAAAGGTAAGACCCTGTGGGATCCAGGGAAATTTGGCTAATTGGATCCAGAATTGTCTAAGTGACAGGAACAGAGAGTGATGGTCAAGGAGGGTTCTTCTGACTGGAAGCCTCTGTCCAGTAGGATATTGCAGGGGTCAGTGTTGGGGCCCTCACTGTTTGTAATATATGTAAATGAATGTAGGAGGTTTGATCACTAAGTTTGTGGATAATACAAAAATCGATGGGGTCATAAGTAGTGAGGAGAATGGCCTTAGATTACAGGAGGATACAGATCGGCTGGTCAGCTGAGCTGGTCAGAGGCAAACTGAATTCAGTTAGGGTGTGTGTAAGGTGATGCAGTTGGGCAGAACGTGCAAGGTAAGAGAATACATCATGAATGGTTGGACCCTGGGAACCATCAAATATCAGAGGAACCTTGGTGGGCAGATCCCTGAAGGTAGCGAGACTGGTAGACAAAGAGTTAAGGTGACATATGGAATACTTACCTTTATTAGCCAAGGCGTTAAGTTTAAGAATGGGGAGATTATGCTGCAACTGTATAAAAGATTGGTTAGGCCACAGCTGGAGTATTACGTGCAGTTCTGGGAGGGATGTGATTGCACTGGAGAAGGTACAGAGGAGATTTACCAGGATATCGCTATCCAGGTAACATCTCTTGGTAAGATGGCAGTGGAGTAGAGCTTTTGAGCCCAGGGCTCGTCATTTTACTTAACTCTTGTCAAAGAGCTCGGTAGCTCACAACCGTAGCATTGGTGACAGTAGGTTGGCCAAGCGCAGACTTGTGGCGGCAGCATCAGAGAGAGTTTGGGTGCATCGCTGAGGCGGTCCTAGCGCCGACTCTTGGCTGTTGTGGGTGAGACGAGTTTGCGCTCCCAGCAGCATCTGCATCCAGCGCAGATTTATGGAGGTGACGGAGGTGAGTCTGTGCCAGGTACAAGACCCTACGGCATCAGCAAGGTGGGCCCCAAAGCAGACTCGTGGTGGCAAGGTCGAGTTTCAGCTGGTGCGGTACCCAGCAGCATTGGTGGCAGCTGCATTGGCGAAGTCCAGCTAGGGTGTCGTTAGAGGCGAGAAGAGTGGCAACTTTCGCAAAGGGATTTGTGCCTAGCCACCAGGTCCATGGCCCATGGCGGAGCACTTAACAAGAAGAACTGTAAAGTTGAACACTGTTTCTTTATAACTTTATTTTTCTGCCTTTATATTCTATGGTTTGGTTTATTTTTGTAACAAAATAGATGTGACAATAAATAAATCATATCAAACTTGGCCAGAGAGTTTTAGTTAGAAAGAGAGATTGGATAGATTGGGATACTCTCTTTGGAACTGATGAGATGGAAGGGGGATATAATTGAGATGTACAAAATTTTGAGGGGCATACATAGGGTAGACAGAAAGGAACTTTGCCTCTTTGTGGAGGAATCAATGACCAGGTTCTCTCAAATTTAAGGTAGGGGCTGAAGATTTAAGAGGGAAAGTGAGGAGATATATTTTCACCCAGTAAATGGTGAGAATCGAGAACTCAGTGTTTGTGAAGGTGGTAGAGGCAGAAACCTTCATAACAGTTAAGAAGTATTTAGATATGCAGTTGTGATGCCAAGGCATAGCAGACTATGGGGAAAGGGCAAAAATTGGGATTAGAGTTGTTAGGTTCTTGTTTTTGATTGGCGCAGACTGTGTGGGCTGAAGGGCCATTTTCTGTTCTGTAGACCTCTTTAACTCTATGACTTTAAAACAAAAAGACATGAATCACATTGATTTTTGTCAAGTTAGGATGAACATATTTGCAAATGTGTAGAATTAGCTTCAATGCCCAAAATTTAGTCAGTCAATAGAATTGGCATAGGATAACCTTACAGAAGTTCAGCAAGGCACTCAATCTCTTTTAGCCCAGTGTCACTTATGAATTTTAGCAAAGCAGCAGGATTGTGTAATTTGATGAGAGAGCTCATTGCTCATAGCTGGCCTGGGATTGTATTCATTAGAGTTTAGAAGGTTGAGGGGAGATCTAATAGAAACTTACAAGATAATGCATGGCTTAGAAAGGTTGGACGCTGGGAAGTTGTTTCTGTTAGGTAGGGAGACTAGGACCCGTGGGCACAGCCTTAGAATTAGACGGGGTCAATTTCGAACAGAAATGAGGAGACATTTCTTCAGCCAGAGAGTGGTGGGCCTGTGGAATTCATTGCCACGGAGCGCAGTGGAGGCCGGGACGTTAAATGTCTTCAAGGTAGAGATTGATAAATTCTTGATCTCGCAAGGAATCAAGGGCTACGGGGAGAGTGCGGGTAAGTGGAGTTGAAATGCCCATCAGCCATGACTAAATGGCGGAGTGGACTTGATGGGCCGAATGGCCTTACTTCCACTCCTATGTCTTATGGTCTTATGGCCTGCAAGTACGTACCTCACCTTAGTATATTATCTACAGATCAATTTATTCTAAGTATACATCTCTTTGAATATACAGTCCCTTTGGGACGGTGCAGCCATACACTATGTTAGAGCTTAATGTTACTTTAAGATGGAATGTTCTAGTTCTCAGTCTTGTTCTAGTTCTCTAGTTCTAGTCTGTTCTTACTCTGAAAAAGGATATTGACCTGGTATGTATATTCTGTTTCACATTTCACAAATGCTGTCAGACTACTGAGTAATTCCAACAGTTTCTAGTTTTATTTCTTTCTTTGCTCTCCTGAATCCACAATTATGTCATCATTTATTCATAAGATACAGGCATTGCTAGGAAAGCCAGTATTTAGTGCCCCTCTTTAATTGCATTTTGCAGGCTCTCATTTTGGTGAGGAAGACCCAGATATTCTGTAGGGAAATCTCAGGACAATATCAAAGAAAGTCAATGTCCAAGTTACTTAAACAGATATTTTAGCAGTCAATGTTCTGTCAACTGATAAGTTCTGAGGAGTGCTAAATACTAGTTTTGCTTATTTTGAGAAAACATCAATTTGGTGTAAGTCAATTTCAACAATAATACAGCTTCAAGGGCTTCCATAGATTTTTCTTGTTGTAAATATCTAGTTCATGGATGATAGTATTCTCATTTGAATATAATTTTTGGTTTTAGAGGTTAGTGTGTAAAAATTGGGTTAAATGCAGTTGAAGTACATGGAAGTCTATTACACTTAAAATGTTGGGGTCATATTGCTCTAAGAGATTTTCTATACGTTTCTTTACTAGAATAAGAGTAGAAGTGATGGAACTATGAAAAATTATTTTTTGAAACATGGGTGTCACTGGTTAGAACAGCATAGCAATGCCATCCCGAATTGGCCTTAAGAATATGGTGGTGACTCATCTTTTTGAACTGCTGCAGTCATAGCAGCTAATATGCGTAGTGGTACACTTCAGTTTACTTAGCTAGACATATGATGTCTACAAAGATAGCAGTAATGACAGTACAGAGAGATTGTTTGTTCGGGGAGCTAGTGCTAAATAGATTAAAAGCGCTTAAAAAGTCAAAAGCATTCTGAATGGCTGTAAAGTACACTTAATGCAGCAATGTGATCACGGAGATGGATAGAGTTAAGGAAGGTTCTCTGGTTGCAATATATTTGAGTTTGCTGGTAGAAGATGGTTGCAGTTACAGTTTGGAATTGGAAGAGTGCTGATACCAAGAAGCAGCCCCAGGCATCAGGTACTGTAGTCAGCAGGCTCAGGCAGTCAGGCAGAAGGAGTTCTTTGGAAAATGGATAGTTCCAATTAGCAAGAGTGGAGGTGAAGAAAACCTATCAGTAGGATTTGCTTGGTACAAAGAACAAAGAACAAAGAAAACTTACAGCCCAGGAACAGGCCCTTCGGCCCTCCAAGCCTGTGCCAATCCAAATCCACTGTCTAAACCTATTGCCCAATTCCTAAGGATCTGTATCCCTCTGCTCCCCACCTACTCATGCATCTGTCCAGACGCACCTTAAATGAATCTATCGTGCCTGCCTCTACTACCTCTGCTGGCAACGCGTTCCAGGCACCTACCACCCTCTGTGTAAAGTACTTTCCACGTGTATCCCCCTTAAACTTTTCTCCTCTCACCTTGAACGCGTGACCCCTCGTTATTGAATCCCTCACCCTGGGAAAAAGCTTATCTCTATCAACCCTGTCTATACCCTTCATGATTTTGAAGACCTCAATCAGGTCCCCCCTCAATCTCCTTTTTTCTAATGAAAACAATCCTAACCTACTCAACCTCTCTTCCTAGCTAGCACCTTCCATACCAGGCAACATCCTCGTAAACCTTCTCTGTACCCTCTCCAAAGCTTCCACATCCTTTTGGTAATGTGGTGACCAGAACTGTACACAGTATTCTAAATGCGGCCGAACCAAAGTCTTGTACAATTTTAACATGACCTGCCAGCTCTTAGACTCAATACCCCGTCCGATGAAGGCAAGCATACCATATGCCTTCTTGACCACTCTATCCACCTGTGCAGCCACCTTCAGGGTACAATGGACCTGAACTCCCAGATCTCTCTGCTCATCAACTTTTCCCAAGGCTCTTCCGTTTACAGTATAGTTCGCTCTAGAATTAGACCTCCCAAAATGCATCACCTCACACTTGCCCGGATTGAACTCCATCTGCCACTTCTCCGCCCAACTCTCCAGTCTATCTATATTCTCCTGTATTCTTTGACAATCCCCTATGCTTTCTGCTACTCCCCCAATCTTCGTGTCATCTGCAAACTTACTGATCAGACCACTTATGCCCTCTTCCAGATCATTTATGTATATCACAAACAACAGTGGTCCCAGCACTAATCCCTGTGGAACACCACTGGTCACCTTTCTCCATTTCGAGAAACTCCCTTCAACTACTACTCTCTGTCTCCTGTTGCTCAACCAGTTCTTTATCCACCTAGTTAGAACACCCTGCACACCATGTGACTTCATTTTCTCCATTAGTTTACGATGGGGAACCTTATCAAACGCCTTACTAAAGTCCATGTAGATGACATCTACAGCCCTTCCTTCATCTATCAACTTGGTCGCTTCCTCAAAGAACTCTATTAAGTTAGTAAGGCATGATCTCCCCTGCACAAAACCATGTTGCCTATCACTGATAAGCCCATTCTTTTCCAAATATAAATAGATTCTATCCCTCAGTACCTTCTCCAGCAACTTTCCCACCACTGACATCAGGCTTACTGGTCTGTAGTTACCTGGAATATCCCTACTACCCTTCTTGTACAGGGGGACAACATTAGCAACTCTCCAGTCCTCTGGCACTTCACCTGTGTTTAAGGATGCTACAAAGATATCTGTCAGGGCCCCAGCTATTTCCTCTCTCACCTCCCTCAGCATCCCGGTCCTGGGGATTTGTCCACCTTAATATCCTTTAGCCTACCCAACACATCTTCCCTCCTTATGTCAACGTGATCCAGAGTAAACAAACTCCTATCTCTAATCTCAACATTCATCATGTCCCTCTCCTCAGTGAACACTGATGCAAAGTAATCATTGAGAATCTCACCCATTTTCTCAGGTTCGACACAAAACCTTCCTTCCTTATCCTTATCCTTTCTCTAGTTACCCTTCTGCTTCTTATATATGAATAAAAGGCCTTGGGATTCTCCTTAATTCTGTTTGCTAAAGTTATTTCATGACCCCTTTTAGCCCGCTAGATTCCTCGTTTAAGATTGGTCCTACTCTCCCGATATTCCTCCAAGGACCGTTCTGTTCTTAGCTGCCTGGACCTCATGTATGCTTCCCTTTTCCTCTTGGCTAGTCGCACGATTTCTCCTGTCATCCACGGTTCACGAATCTTTCCTTTCCTATCCCTTGTTTTCAAAGGGACATGCCTATCCTGCACTATCTTCAACCTATCTTTGAAAGCCTCCCACATATCAAATGTGGACTTCCCTTCAAATAGCTGTCCCCAATCCACATTTCCCAGCTCCTGCCGAATTTTGATATAATTGGCCTTGGCCCAGTTTAGTATTCTTCCCTTAGGACCACTCTCATCTTTGTCTATGAGTATTCTAAAACTTACAGAATTGTGGTCACTATTCCCAAAGAAATCCCCCACTGCAACTTCTACCACCTGGCCTGGCTCATTCCCAACACTAGGTCCAATATGGCCCCTTCCCTAGTTGGACTATTGACATACTGCTCTAGAAACAGCCGGCAAACACTGGAACTTAAGAAAGCCGAGGAGTGTTGTCATTTAGAGAAGCCAGCTATCTGTAAAAAAAAAACTGGATTGGTTCAGTGCAGTATCAGGGATCCAACGGAATGTAGTCTGAGAGGAAGAGGAAGAACTGCCTGAATGTGAACACTTGTTGTGGCAATCTGTGTTGGACAGGTTTGTGAGGGAGTACTGGAACCAGATCATCAAAAGTGAAGAATTGGAATTCCTTCTAAATGTGACAGAGTTGTAATACAGTTTGGTGACTCACAATGTCCGTAATATCTGGGTGAGATCTGTCATGACCACATCAATCATTTAAAGTGCAGTCTGTGAGACGCTCAACCATCATTTGTCAGTTAACTCAGGTTTACCATATTAGGTTATAAATTGTGTGTATGTGCATAATTATACAGTGGATTATTTTATTGTTCTAACCCTATACTGTAAATTTTATTTTGTTTATTATTTTCCAAACAATGCAAAGGTGATGAGGGAAAATGTATTCACACAACGAATAGTTAGGGTATGGAATTTGCTACCTGGAAATGTGGTGGAGGCATGTAATTGAGGCATTCAGGAGGGCATTGGATGGTGTGCAAGGGATATGGGAAAAAGAGTGGGAGATTGGCACTAAGTAATGGAACCAGTGCAGGCACAGTGGGCTGAATGGCTTCCTTCTGCTCCATAACAACTTTGGGTGATTGTATTAAAAATCATGGAATCTTGTGGTTTTATTCTCTTGGCAAGTACCTGACATCTCAAACTTTGTCCTCTTTAAAGAGAAAAGAAATCCATAACCAGATTGGAACATAAATTTGGCAGTTATGTCAGGGATCTTAACAATCTTTGGTTGATATATGATAGATTTGGAGGAATAAAAGGGGAAAATTACAATTGATAGGCCCCTTAAAATCAGGAAAGTAACTCCTACCACATTCCATTCTTTCCTCACTTAATAAATTGAGATATACATTGAGTAAGTCCTGTAATATTTCAATAAAACCCATTTATATTGTGACAAATGCTGTTAAATTATCCTAAAGAGGTGAGCATTCATTTCTTTAATTATTTCTGGATTTCTGTCAAAATACGTTTTTTTACTTGCAGTACTGTGAATTATCAACATGATAGTTAAAACATAATTTTCCTAATAAACATATTATTGGGCAAAAAGCTATTAAAAAAACAAGAAAAACTAACAAAAAATACTAGTTAATTGTAATGTTGTTTTAACATATAATTTCCATTTAAATATAAATTAATACTCTAATCCATATTTTGAAATGAAATCTGGGTGTCAAGCATTTTTGTAAAGCAGAGTTCTTGTAAGAGTTTCAGAAACTGTACTGTCTAATATACAATATATATTTGCTTATTCAATTTTTTTTGTAACACAGAAGTAATTTGTTGCAGAAATTTACTTCTGGAATTTAACAGTGATGCATTACACAGTATACATTCATAAATTTGAATCTTCTTTGTATGAATTAAGTTAAAAACCTTTATTACAAACTTGAATCTGCTTCAGTGTCAGATTTTCTTCTAAGATTATATGGGAATAGATCATTTAATTCTTGAACCTACTCTGTCCTTCAATTAAATCATGGTTGATTTGCGCCTCATTGTTATTTATCCACCTTTGGATTCACAGTTCTTGATATCCTTAACTAATTTAACACTGGGGAAGGATCTGTAGTTGAGGGGGCCAAAGTCAGATTGAATTCAGTTAGAATTAGGAAATAATAGATGAGCAGTGATGTTACATCATGTGTATTATGAACCACTTTGTCTTAGGAAGGACTGATGTGGAGGTGCCAGTGATGGACTGGCGTAGACAAAGTTAGAAGTTACAAGAAACCAGGTTATGGTCCAACAAGTTCATTTGAAATCTCAAGCTTTCAGAGTACTGCTCCTTTACCTGACGAAGGAGCAGCGCTCCGAAAGCTTGGGATCTCAAATAAACCCGTTGGGCTATAACCTGGTGTCATGTGATTTCTGTCTTAAGAAGGAGATAGAGCAACAAATTTGCAGATAAATTGCAGACTGGCAATGACAATAGAGAAGTGACAAAGGAAATTTCAATTGTTTTAATATTGATAGGATATTAGAAGTTGAAGGGAAAAGTGAGACAGTTGATGAAATGTATACAAGAAAGCTTTTCTAATCATTGTGTTATTAAGAAGGAGGCATTGCTGGATTTAGATCTGGAGTTAAGTATGTTTTAGTGGGAAAATATTTGGGAAAAGGTGTTCATATTGTTAATTGAGTATAGGATAGGAAAAGAGAAGGGCAAGCAGAAATCAAATGTAAAAATAATTGGCAGGGGACTAATTTTAGCGCGTTGACTAAGTTTCAGATTGAAAGAAAAGCTAAAATATCATCTTTGAAAATATTCAACATAGATTTTAAGTATTTAATTTGTCATCACAATAGTGAAATACAAAATTAGTCTTACAAATCCAGAAAGGTTGTTCAAGAGTTACTATGAATTTACAGTCCCATTTTAAAATCCCAGTATCATCTCAGTCAAAAAGACATTTTTTTTCAACAAATTTGCTGTGGGCTGTTAGCTTAAAAGGGGATGTTTATGTCTATTGAAGTCATTTCCGAGATTTCCATCAATGGGGCCTTCAACGGCACACCATGTGGAGGAACAGGAAATGACCAACAGCAATTTAGGATTTCCATTTCTAACTGCACATGGCTAGGTGCCAGAAGTTGTTGTCAGTTTTGCAATTCAAATTAACCATCATTAGAACTCCAAAACCTGGGCCATGGAGATTAAAATACGACAGAAAAAGGAGACCTTTGTAAGGTTTGTAAGACTATAAGAAATGAGGAGTAGGCCATTGTTTGTTCTGCCACTCAATAAGATCGTAAGTGAATTTCTGCATCAGTTGCACCTTCCCACTTTATCATTGTATCCTATACTTCCCTTGCTTCTTAATGTACTCATTGACTGAACCTTTGTAATCTGCTGGAGTAAAGAATTCTGAAGATTTACAATCCTCTGAATAAAGAATGACTGATCTCTAACTGACACTACGACTGTCTAGCTCTAAACTGTCAAGTCAGGAAACATAACCATTTAGCATCTACCATGTCAAAACATCAAAGAATTTTCCAATGGGAAAAGTCTTCCAACACATCTCAACACTTTCGCGATGCTGATTAATGCATTGGTCAACTTACCTTTTGTAGGACAGAACCCTATAGTCAATCATTGCAGTAACCACACATTGCATCCACAGGTGCTTCTCCATTATCTACCCAGCTAAATATAGCCTCCAAAAAAACTCAAACAGATTCACTGAACAGAGTTTCTATTTCAAAAATTGTTTTGATGCCTATTAATCATGCTGTGATTTCACAAGTGCCCCTTCTGACTAATTGGTCTGTAGTTCCCTGTTTTCACAGCTGAACTTTCTCAAACAGTGACAGTACAGTTGTTATCATCCAATTCCTGGCGACCTTTCTCGAATTTAGGGAGTCATGTAAGATCAAAACTAGTGCAGCAATTATCACTGCAGTGACCTCTTTACTCTACAGTGTAGGCCATCAGATGGCATTGGTCATCTTTTAGTCTTTACTGATTTTTCTTTGCAAATATTAACTATCTCAAAGCTCAACACTTTCTTCAGACAGACCTGGATTTTCATGACGACACTTCTGAGCCATTTAGAAATGACAGGCGGGACAGGATTTCAGATTCTTTCCCATATTCCTCAGTTTTTGGTGATATTGAATAAGGATGTAGGTAGCAAGCCCACACACCACACTCCTGATCTAGTCAACAGGATTGCAAAGTTAGACATCTCCTAGCTTGGCTGAGAGCCCAGACTCCCGTTCAACGATTGATTTACTCTGTGGTTGCAACAAGAATTGGATTGGTAGCTTTATGATATAATAATTTAATTTTTTGTGATCTCTTTTGTTCAATGTTCACTTTCAGAAGAAAAGAGCTATCAAATCCTTATAGCTGTTAGTATAGTATAAAGGACTGGTTATTTATACCTGTTACAAGGATATAGCAACAACAGCTTTTTTTTTGTGAAAGAAATTATAAATGGGTACTTGTCTCTCTTATATGATGTAACTGTGGGGTCAAATGATTCCATAAAGAGCATACTCGTTGAGCGGTTATGAAAGTGAGATGGGGGAATTAGGGGCCATTGGAGTGGGTTGGGGCAGGAGTTAGCACAGAAGGTATAATGAATCATTGAGAATGGGTAGAACCATGACTTGGCATTAAATTGATATGGAGACATGACTTAGCATTACACCGGCATGGAGACATGGAATGGCATAGGGAGTGGATTGAGGAGTAATTGGGTGTGGCAGCCCAAGCCAAGGAGTCAAGGTGCATTTTTGATCGGCCCAGTTTAACATTTGTGTTAGGTGCCTACCAACAGCATCAGTGGGGTGTTGGCCCAATTACGTCATGCACTCACCCACGCCCCATGGAGCAAAGATCACTCCATTTTGGACACTTTTTCTACCAAGTTGAATACTGAAAACTGGGCAGTTTTCCACCTTTAGCCAACTGTCTTATTGATGAAATTCCAGGCCTTGGCTTCCTATAATTTGTTTTTTATTTGTCCTTTACTGAAAAAAGTAGATTAAAGAGGTCTTTACAAAGTTGGGACAACTCTGGAAATGTTTAAAAATAGCAAGCAGGGACTAGGAGGCAAAAGTCCATACCCCATTTCTAGCCTATACCACATTCAATGAAGAGACGCTGGATCAGTTAGGACTATATTCATTGGACTTTAGAAAATTGAAGGGGATCTCGGAAAACTACAACATTTCTAACCGGACTAGACAGGATAAACATACAAAGGATATTCCTGATGCCCAGGAAGTCCAGAACCAGGGTCACAATCTGAGGAAAAGCTCAGCAGGTCTGGCAGCATCTGTGAAGGAAAATCAGAGTTAACATTACGGGTTTGGTGACCCTTCCTTAGAACCCATTCTGAGGAAGGATCACTGAACCCAAAACATTAATTGATTTTTCATCACGGATGCTGCCAGACCTGCTGAGCTTTTCCAGGAACTTCTTTTTTTGTTCCTAATTTACTGCATCTGCAGTTCTTTCATTTTTCACAGTCTAAGAATATGGGCTAGGTCATTTAGGACTGAGATGAGGAGAAATTTCCTCACAGACATTGGTTAGCCTTGGAATTCTCTGCCACAGGGTGGGACTGTGGCTCAGTGGTTAGCACTGCTGCCTCACAGTGCCAGGGACCTGGCTCAATTCTAGCGTTGGGTGACCTGTCTGTGTGGAGTTTGCACATTCTGCCTGTGTCTACATGGGTATCCTCCAGGTGCTCCGGTTTCCTCCCACAGTCCAATGATGTTAGGTGGACAGGCCATGTAAATTGCCGATAGTGCTTTGGTATGTGCAGGCAAGGTGGATCAGCCATGGCAAATGCAGGGTTACAGAGATGGGGTGGGTCTGGTGGATTGCTCTTCAGAGGGTCGTTGTGGACTTGATGGGCCAAATAGCCTCTTCCACATTGTAGGGATTCTATGATTCAATGATGAGGAAAAGGGTAAAACAAAGAAAATAAAATAGGAGGAGGCTATTCGGCCCTTCGAACATGCTCTGCCATTCAACACAATCATGGCTGATCATCCTACTCAGTATTCTGTTCCTACTTTCTCCCCATACCCTTTGATCCCTTTGATGCTAAAGCTATATCTGGCTCCTTCTTGAAAACATTCCAATGATTTGGTGTCAAGTACTTCCTGTGGCAGAGAATTAGACCCTAGGGATTTATCGGCCTTTCATCTCATCAATTTCTCCAACACCATAAAACTGATTTCCTTCAGTTCCTCTCTCTCATTAGACCCTGTGTTCCCCACTACTTTGTGGATGTTTTTTGTGTCCTTATTTGTGAAGACAAACCAAAATGTGTATTTAATTCATCTGCTTGATTCCCTATTTTAATCCCCCTGTTTCTGATTGTAAGGGATCTACGTACATCATCGCTAATCTTTTTCTCTTCACGTTCCTATGGAAGTTTCTACAATGAGTTTGTATATTCCCTGCAAGTTTACTCTTGTATTCTGCTTTTCCCCTCTGAATCAATCCTTTCAACGTCCCTTACTAAAAGCTAAACTGCTCCCAGTTCTCAAGCCTGCTGTTCCTTTAGTCAATTTATTGGATCTAATACTATCCCTGGTTTCTCCTCAGAGCCATGGCTGGACCACCTTTTCCATTTTGTTTTTGTGCCAGACAGGAATGAACAACTGTTGCAGTTCCTCCATGCTCTGTGTTCTGATATTTAAATGCCTTTCTCACAGTCTAAAAAACAGTATGAAATTTTTTTTTCAAAATGACTAAACAAGCATGATTTGGCTATTTTTGGCCTCTAAAATGATGCCAAAATGTTTCGATATCAATCACTCCTCACTTGCCTATGAGCCCACAAACTGCGATACAAGAAAACACTGAGATGTCTTTAGGCAGCTTTTAAAAGAGATCATTCAGATGGAAATTGTGTACGCAAAAATATGTTTGTAGTAATTAAGAAATATGTGGTAAGATAACAGCTTGAATTTATTAAATTTATTACAGGCAATTAATGAGTTAGAATTTCAAGATGGAACATTGGGACCCCATGAAATGCTAATGCATGTAGAACAATTTATTCAACGATGCATGAATTATTATTTCATTGGTATTTTATTTATAACCTAAACTAACAAGAACAAATTAAACTCTCGGCAGTCAGTTTAGTAAGATCTTGCATCATACAAAGTGCATGTGACATAATATTTGAAAGTACCGTTGATTCCTTCTGAAATAGTAAAATATCCTAATTAGTTTGACTATGCCTGAACACACAGGATTTTACTGCAGAAAGGGTTACTGCTGGTGAGATCCAGGAGGACTATTATATATAATTCTAGGACTTAGGTTGAGAACATCGTTATTTTTCTTTTCTTTTTCTCATTTTTGGTCTGGAACTATGAGTTGCACATGGGGATTGAACTTTGAGCTTTGAACAGCAGCTTATTTTCTTAAAAAAAAGAGAAGAAATGGCTGATATTTGCTGTTGGGAGCTGGCCTGGAAAAATGAAAATGAAACAAGTTTTGTTCTAACAATACGATATGATGAACCAGCACTGAGATGGTATTATGCACAAGGACTGGCAGCTGACTGGAAGTTGAATAGTTCAATCAAGGGAGATGAGTGCTGGCCAGCCAACTACAGCAGATGTTGATACATAAAAGAGAAATCGAAGGGTGAACTAGTTTTGACTGGATTTTTAAGCAGGAGGCAGTGTTGCTTTGGAAGCTGTAGGACTGAGATTTTCAGTTTTGCTCTCTCTAGTTATACAACCCATCAAATTCCATGAAGGCTTGGCATTCATCATTGAAATGGTTATTGAATTGCATGGAAATAGTCACTGTGTGCAATAGTGAAATTCGGAAATTGTCATATAAAATTTAAGGGGAAAATCAGAAAGAAAATTCCCAACATTGAAATTTTGATTTTTTTTTCATTCTCATCATATTTTCCCAACTTTACAGCTATGCCCACATCACATCAAGGTGGGTCAAATTCCACATTGTAGGTCCCTTGACACTTCTCAAAGTACAACAAGGAGTTTTACTAAGTATACAGGCTATCATTCCTTCTGCAACCACAATCATCAAAACAGCTTAGCTCTTCTTCAGTTCACTGCATGCTTTAAAAACTGCTTTGGATGTTACAGTGGAAATGGTAGCATTAATATTCTTGAATGAAAAGTTTGCAAAGACAATATATTGTTAGGCTGAAAGTACCTAACAGGTTCTTTAACATCAGATCAAAATTAGTACAAGAAGACATGTAGACTTTAATATGAAGCAAATTTATTAGCTTAATCTACTTAATATATAGAGACACTCTCATTCACACACACACACTTCAATCCATTGGGGACTTTAGTGGCAGTGGTACGTAGAAAAGTATCTCAGATCCCATGGCACTGTCTCACAAACCCCAACCCAATGGTGAAAAGTCCAATGAGTGGAGCAAAGTTTCTATTTTTTCTGAATCTAAGGTTACATGCTGAATCCCCATTTCACAATAACTTCAGTACTTTTCCAGCCTGGAAAAATAGGTGGAAAAAAGGTCCATCTAGACAGCATAAGTGAAGTTCGTCAACTATCCCTCAAGGTCAGACAGATTCCCCTCAGTGAAAACAAGTGTGTTTTTCATGTACATTTCCACTTCAATTGCTCATTGTCATGTCCAATTAACTATTACAATCAGCCCTTAATGGTCTGGTTTGAAGATATTTTTTAAGCCCAAAACTACATACAGATAGTGATTAACTGGATTTACCATTAATACAAGTCACTATGTTTAAGGTTCTCGCAAAGATTTGCAGCTCGGGTTGTGGATGAGGTTATTGGCTTGCTTGCCGAGCTGGCTGGTTATCGTACAGATGTTTCGTCACCATGCTATGTAACATCATCAGTTCGGCCTCCAGTGAAGCAGTGTTGTTCAACTCTGCTTGGAATTTACATGATCTGGTCTGTTGAGTTGGGTTGTGTAATTTCCGGTTCTTTTCTGCATGGGTTTGTATATGGGGTCTAATTCCAGATGTTTGTTGATTGCGTTACGGTTTGAGACCTAGAGGACTGGTTTTTCAACCTGTAATGCAATCAACATCCGCTTTTGCTGCTGGGTCCACAACAGCAGTACAGCTTAAAAATAATCAGTTGAATATGAAATGATTTGGACATGGCCTTGCCAGATGCTACCTAAAAGCTTTTTTTTTAACCTTCATTTCACCTTTTGTGGTATCCTGCATTATGACTGTTACCCAGGTTTCTTGGAATAAAAAAATTTTGATGTGACTTTTTTTTAAAAAAAACTTTTTGTACCAGTTTTCAAGACTTCGCTCTTAGCAATACCAGGAGAAGAAGGCTATTCTGTTGCAGGGATATTTTCATACTCATCAAAGTGAAAGATATTTGCATCGGGGAATGATTACTTTTGATACCTACTGCCACCTGCAGGTCAAGTATAAAAAGTATATACAAATAAAGCTTTCTGAACTAACGCTACATCAACTAGATTTGCTGCAGAATTCCTGCTAAAAGAATAGCAGAATGTACATGTGATTAAATGAAACACTGCTAAAAGTTGTAACATCTTAAGCATTAGTGAGTAGCACCCGTGACTGTTTCCTCATTGAGTATCCAAAATCTCTTGTGCAACTTTGGCCTGAATTTTCACTCCCGACTCTTGTGCACAGTGTTGGGAAATTTCCCAACTCCACGAACCTGACTCGAGAATTGACCTCAAATGGCTGCACTTTTTGCTCCAGGGATAGGGAGTAAGGTGCTGTTATCTGGACTTGAGTGCATCACCCCCAGAAACAGTGACAGGCGGCAACAGGAGTTGTTGTTCTTTCTCAAAGCAGGCTATTTAAAAGGCCAGCCTTGGTGCTCTGGGACTTCAGCACTGTCAAAATTAACACTAAAGTCCCTTTCCTTTCATCCTTCATGACCTTACCTCCCGCAAACACCTAATACCCCATCCATGCCAAGTTATCCCACCTAATGCCCCCTCCACCCACATAGTAACTACACCTTCCATACCATCCTATTTCCTCTTCCCACCTTTCACAGCACCCTCTACCCACTTAATAATCAATTTAGGCCAACCTATGCCCTTATTGTCATCATTCTTTTGCCCTTACACCATCCATATAAACTCACCATGGGTAGATGTCAGGAGCCATTCTGAGATGAAATAGCAGCCTTTGAAATCTTAAAAGGCACTCTCATTGTTTAAAACTTCAAGAATTTAATTCTATATCAGCATAAACGTTTTATTCATGGACCCTCATTTTATAACGACCTGGGCCAGTTAATGAAAACTGTGATCTTACAGGACCTCACTGTGATAATGATAGGTTGTTTAAGCAGTCAAACAATACTAATGCTGTAATGATAGCACTCAAGGTTATGTCAACAAACAACCATTGAAAGTACAAGCAATTTTTTTTTCAACTTGGGAGGCTGTTTTGTTTTCAATATTTAAAGAGTGAGCACTTGGAATTACCAAGCTGTCAATTAATTCAAAGAACCTTCTCCAACTCTCGCATAAATTCATGTTTTAACAGTCCCATAAGGCTACCCAATGTCTCCAGAAGGTGACATAACCTTTTAAAAGAACCCCAGGAAGATTAGTTTTTTTTCTCAAATTTGTAGAGCCTACTAGTCATGTTGCAGAAACCTGGGTAACGGGAATTACTTATGAATAAAAGCAGCTGCTGTTTTAAATGTATGACTATCTCCGTGAACAACTCACATGCAAACTACTATCACCTCCCATTCCCTGCTCCTGAAAAGAATCTGGCTCCAGTGCCCTAAGAGGGTGATTGATCTGTTGCATTCTGCCAGGTTACGTACTGCAATCTATTCAATGCTTCATACTCCTGAGTGTATATCTGCATTGCATTGTATGTATCACTACATAGAATAGCAACTTATTATCACATGTATTTTTACAAAAATATACAGTGAAAAGTCTTAATGTTGCCATACCATAGAGAACTATCATACAGGAGGTTGGGTGCCAGGCATCTCTATTAGATGTGACCTGGGCAATCAGTGTCTGTCATTTCACTGCAACTTCCAATATAGCACGATTATCACCACAGTGCTACTGTCTATCGCATATCTGTGAGAATTCATCTTTAAAATATAAAAGGAGCCAGAACACTCAGCAGCTAAAGCACCGTCCGGTCACTGTCCTTTCATCTCAACTAGGAGAACCCACACATCTGCTAGCTTTTCACCAAAGACTTGCATGGGAAAAGTACACAAAGACAGGGACTGGTGGTGCAGTGGTTGTGCCCCAATCTCTGAGCCAGGACACCTTGTTTCAAGTTCCCCCTGCTTCAGTGGAGTGTAATAACATCTCTGAACAGGTTGACATTTAAAAAAAAACACAACTACAAAAGATGTTTTTCTGCATTGAGCCACCTTTTGACTTCAGGCTCACGTGCTTGCCCCGATTAGACAAGCTGGCATTAGTCAGTATGGCTGCCTTGCTTGGGTAGGCTTGTTGACCTGGTTGTGCTTCACCCATAACAATTTAAGCATTTAAATACATCAAGCCGGATTGCATATGACTGAAACTTCTCACGATTTTATCACCTTGGAGAGGTTTCAACCTTAACACTGAAAGCATTTATGCAAAGGGACACCTTGATGCTAAAGAAACTTGAAGAAAGAAGTTTGCTCAGCTAAGTGCACATCTCATATGTACATTGGGTGTTTCTTGGTTTGGCTAACAGGATTGCACCCATTATTATAATTCCAGAGGGTAGGGTGTTCATGAGTATTCATTATATTCTAATTAACACAAAACAGAGAGATTGACAATGCTCATCCAGCTAAAAGATCCTGACAATTTAGTGGCAAAAACTTAACCCACTAGAAGTTAATCTTTGGCCTTCCACCCTATTAAGTTCCCCAGCTCACCTTTCTAAAATCTCTGAGTCTGTCAGGAAAATTCCACCCTTTATCAAAGACATCGAAGAGTAGCAAGCTACAATGTTAACTTTTCAACTCAGCATTAGCCAGTAAAATGTAGCTGTTTTTGGGAGAATTACGGACAGTTTTATAAAAGGCAAAATGATAATCCACTAACACATCATCTAGTTAGTTTCATTTGTTATTTATTCTTTTTGTTGATTAAATATTTTAATTCTTTAGCATAGAGTTTCCAATTAAATCCCCCGATGCATGTCCCAGTGAAATATCATGTAATTATACAGCACTGGAGATGATCTAACACAGAGCTATCCAGTTTGTCCCATTCCCCTGTTCTTTCCCCATAGTCCTCCATATCTTTTCCCCTTACTAGTATCTGATCCGCTTTTCATAGAATCCACGTCCACTATTATTTCAAGTATTGCATTTCAGATCATAACAACTTAATCTGAGTAAATTAAATCTGCACATTATGGATGCCCATTTTCAATGCCACATGGATGGATGGTGCATGCTATATGCTAGGCATGACCTAATCTGTAGTCCTTAAAGGATGTCATGACAAAATATGGGCAATTAATCTTTGATGTTTCAGTAACAAAATTAAAAATCCTGGACCTTAGAATTGCGAGAAAAGAGAATGAATTAAAAATTAACTGGGACATTTTAAAATGGCCTGCAAAGTCACCCGAAAGTAGCCAAACTCTCAGGTATGTTGAATGAAGTGGTTGAGACTGACTGCAGTATCCTGAAAAGGATAGCCAAGGAGTAGTTACCTGTCCATTAAAATCCATCCTCTGGAATATATTACTCACAGTGAGACCTTCAAATGTGTCTGCATGGTGACAAAACTTCTCAACTACAGTTATTGCTAGAGCAAAGACTTCAGTCTGAAAGATATGCAAAGAGGAGATTCAAACTCTGCCTTCCACGCAGTTCCCAACCCCAAAATCTCATCACTATCAATAGATAACAAGTGAATTCTGAGAATGGACCATTGAAACTTTTTATAAAGATGGATTGTTCCCATTAAGGCAAGTTTCCACACATCAAAACACCACCGTATCAAGGAGACATTAACAAATGCAACAAAAACAGAAGTTGCTGGAAAAGCCAGCAGGTCAAGCATCATCTGTGGAGAGAAAGCAGAGTTAATGTTTCAGTCCAGTGACCCTTCCTCAGAATGGTCAACCAAGACAAAGTACCAGATATTTTAACAAAGGCTATCACAGACAAATCCATCCCAAGATCCTGGTGGAAGTATATACTGAAACCAGAATTTCAAGGGAAATTCTGTGAACTCTTTGAGGAGGTGATTGAAGAGAAGTTGCAATCTCCACTTTGTCTCTCTGAAGAAGTTGGCACTCAGTTCTCACAAAAACAACGACCGCAAAACTTCATCAAGGAACCAAGAACTTGAATAACTACAAGATTTGCTAAAACTTATTTTTTTCAGTAAATTAGCCAGCAACATTAGCCTCAGATTAAAACATACACCTCAAAGACAAGTGAAAGACTTTAAGCTCTATGTTCTTCTTTCTTCCTTTACATGGGACATTATTTCCCTTGGACTTTGTATATATATGTGTGTGTATGTGGATCCGTGATTGCACATAGAACGTATGATGTGCATGTTTTATTATCTTCCTCAGATTTAACAATTAATAAATAACAATCAAGAAAAGCTCTTTGATTAGCTCCTTGTTGCTGATAGCAAAAATAGTTAAATACATTTTTAATTGAAGAGATCTACAAATCATACAAAAAGAGCTTAAACTTCCAATGAGGACGTTGAACAGGGGGGTACCAATTTACCCTTCTCAGATGGTCATAGCAAGGGGTCATGTGCATCCTGTTCAAAAACCAGTGTGCAAATGGGTTTTGATTTTAAATGTTCAACCAGGTCTCAAAACCACTGTTACATGGCAAAGAACAAGTGAAATTTCAGAGGAACTGTAAGTGAGTTAAAAATTGAAGAAGGGGCTTCTGCCTCTCAGAGAACAGGTTGAGAGCAGATTGGTGGAAGAGTTCAAAATCATGACAGATCCAAAAGAGTGGATAAAGAGAAAATGTCCCAATTGACAGAAATATAGAGAACCAGTGGAGATGGATTTAAAGTAATTGGCAAAACAAATGACATCGTAAGGAAAAGCCTTTTATGGCAGCGAACGCTTACAGTGCTGAATTCCTTACACAAAGATGTGGTGAAAGTAGAATCAATTCTGGCTTTAAACACCATAAACATTAGCACACCCTTCACCAGCCATTTGCCTTTAAGGCTGAACATTCGGAAACAAAACATTGGACTGCAATTCCCAAGAAGCAGAGCAATATGACACCAATACAGTGTAAACAAGCAACCAGACCACAACTCCCAGAAATACTATGTGGCATCAATTGACAGCATCCCTTTCAGCACTCAGCATTCTCAGACACACATTTTGCAATTTGCTCAATCAGTTGATTAACAGGACCTCTTGTGGCACAGTGGTACCATCTCTTGGACCGGGAGACCATGGTTAATGTTCCACCTGCTTCTAAGCTTTGTAATAGCATCTCAACAGGTTGATTCGAAAGATACAGGTCCCGCTCAATCCTTTCACTTATGTGGTTTTTCCTCCCAATTTGAATCCCTTTACTTCTACTACTCTTAATTTGAGTTCTGGCAGTATCTTTGCCTTAGCCTAAGCTGCTTGTTGCTTCCCCACTTAAAAATAAAACTTAGCCACAGCGTAGGTTAATAAAAGGCTGAAGCAGGAAATGGAAATTTCAATCAGGAGGCGTCCTTTTCAGGTTGAAGGATGGTTACAACATTTAAAAATACATTTATTACAGGCAAAGATAAATGTAAATTTTCCCAAGCTAATTATGAGAATGTTAAATGTGCTTAAAAGTATTTTTGAGTTTCAAGTTAAACAGTAGAGACTAAAGAAGAAAATAACTTGATATAGAGAGCAATCAAATTACAGATAATTAAGATAATCTGTTAGTTGATTAATATTTAGTTGTGTATTTTTATCTCTATGCGATGACACAGGGGACAAATTAAACTGCTAAAAACAAAATTAACTTTGTTCTTCATTAATAGTTTCCACTCTTGTTCTATGCAATTCCTATTCCGATATTTGAAAGTATTTCCAATGTGCCAGCCTAGATATGTCTGTCTGCTGTGTCAGCCAATGTAACAAATCAACCAGCATGACTTCGAACCTGCAAGACTTACATGCATACTCCAATTCACCAGAGGCCTTATCAATTTTAGATAGATTTCTTCCTCCTCTAGTTCAATCATTCACTTTGACTGAAGGTTCATTACTTCTTGTTTAAATGAGACTTCAGTTATATTTGCTTTTATCGTACTGGCTACAAATTACATTTAACACAAGTTATCAGAAAAATGTCCTTTGTTTGCAAAACTAGAAAATGGCTTGAACCAAAAAACATGTAGCAGATTTTGAAGTTATATTGAACCACATTGATTAAATATTTAACCTAGCTGGTTTGAAGCTAGACATTTCGAAAGGCCACACAACCAGGGCTTCTGTACAAATTGGCTGTCTTTAAATATTGACTTACATTTTCATCGCAAGATTTTTTAATATAATTTGAGGAATCCCTTTCATCCTCCTCTTATGACTTCTTTTATTTCTAATTTTAGCTGGTGAATGAACAACAGGAGAGTCGACCCCTCCTGAGCCCCTCGATTGATGATTTCCTACTTGAAGCAAAAGCCGACAGAGTTTCACGCACACCAACATCAAACACAGCAGGTGAACATTAGCCTGAGTATACCAAAGAAAAGAAACAAATCTTGATAATTATTTAAAAGGATTTTTCTCACTTACAGTCCAGGGTAATTCTGATTTATTTAGGATTTATATGCAGTAACATTAGATGTTATTTACGGAAATTGGAATTAAATGTTATGAAATTAAGAAATCTCTGTAATGTTATATTAATATCATTGTGATTTTTATACCAGTAGTCCTCAATTATTGAAAGTTTGTATCTTTACAATGTAATTTGACAATAGAATAGAGTATTTAAAAATAAATAATATAAAAATTGTTAACAGGGCATTTGGGTGAATATAAAAACAGAAAATGGTGGAAAAAACTCAGCAGGTCTGGCAACATCTGTTGCGAGAGATACAGTTAACATTTCAGTCTGATATCACTGTTCAGCAGAATAGGGCATTCAAACTAACTGACTTGTGTTGGTGTTTATCTCACACATGTAAAGCAATCTCAATCTCCTGCACCCACACTCTCCCTCTGCTCCTTTCATTCCCTTTTCCTTCAGTCGCTCCTAAACTATTCTTAAATGTTAGTATGATCTCCTTTTCAATCATTAATTCTGTTAGTGCATTCCACATCCTCATTCCCCCTAAGTAAGAAAAAAAGTGTCCTGTATTCTCTTGCATAATCTCTTATAGTTAGTAATATATAAGAGGTTTTCAGCCTCTCAGCCTCCTGTATAATAGTTTTACTTCTGCTTTAGATCTCTTGAAACTAATCTTCTGTCCACGTTCTAAAGCCTGCAGTCACAGAAACAACCTAATGTGAAATTGAGCTTGGATGAAAGTCCAAAACAAGCAGTTGGAGATTAGCTGGTCAAAATACATCTTGTCCCATTTTTCTTTCCATTAGCTCTAAAAATATAAAATGCATAAATAATATACTCAAAACTACTACATAATACATAACGTAAAAATATAAAACAAATCAACACTTTCTTACATTTGGTCCATATAACATTTACAACTAAATTTGACTGTAAGATATTTAATCTATTCAAGATTGTCAAAAACATTGAAGAAGTGATATTAATAGGACATTCAATTTAAAAACAAAGGTCAGTATCTAGTTAGTTTCTAGCAGATGTGTTCGTTCTCTACAGTTTTCTTTAAACTGGATATGGAGCAGTCACATTCACTTCATGAATAAAATATTTAAGGTTGAATCATTTAGTTTCAACAAATCTTAAATTTAATCAGCAAATTATTAATTGTTTACATGTGCTAGATGTCTGGCAAAACAGACACAAAAGAAAGCTCAGTAACCTCTGCTATAGAGTTAGTTTAGTGCCGCACTTCATGATCTTACACTTTCCTCTTCAGTTACTCATAGATTCTCCCATTTTCAATTTCAACTTATCTAATGCTATTGTTCTCTCTTTCCTCTTGTGTAAATCCCAAGTCACCTCTTTCACACCTCTTTCAGCAAGTTCTCATGCCTCAGAATGTGGCCAATCCAACTTTGCCTTCTCTCAATTGATAACTGAGTTCAAGATTTGAAAGCAATTGATTCCAGCCATTGCCATTTGGCTTTGCTTCCAGTTGGGTCCACCTGGTAGCAGTTGTTAAGATCGGTCTCACTTACCTTGTTGCACCATTTGAGCTTCTTTTCCTTGGAGCTACTTTCACTAAAGGCTGTCAGCAGTATCTTCTGTGCTGAACATAGTTCCCCTTCAACAGAGGAACCTTGCCTTAAAGAGGTGCTGATAGTTGGAACGTGTGCTAGCCATGTCTATTGCTACACCTCTTGTTGACCGTTCAGCTATTCAGCAGCATGTGTCACATCTTAGCCAAATGCTATGATCGTTCGAATGAGGGTGCAGCATATTTCTGAACCACGGTGCCTGCCTCAATGGGACTGCCTAATAGCAAATTGCAACCCTAATCTTCGAAAACGAGAAATACAATTTTTAACCTTTTCCCTCAAAGTAACTGACAGGACTGAAGGAAAAGGTAAAGAATTAGACGACTTGCAGCTCAGAATATTTCAATAAGCATTATTACTGTACTATGGATTTGCAATAGGTACATGTTGCAATTAAGGTAAGTGCAGTATCATTGTAGTTAAGACTACAGAGATTAGTAAGCATGACATTATATTTGAAGTATGCGCTCCCATAACCAATCAGAAGAACAACGTTCATTTAACACTTTTATTTGTTTGTAAAAGTTCTTTTGTTTTCTGACCAGAAGCAATTTGATGATCTGGAAATCTGTAATTACAGGAAACAGGTTGAAGAATTAGGACTGCAAGGTTAGAATCTTTCCTCTGTCCCACAGTCCTGCTGAGCGTAGCTTCCTTATTAGGAGTGTGCTATCACAGAATCACAATTAGTATTTATATTGAATTTAGTTAGAGGTGACCTGCCTATCTGCAGACTATTAAAACACCAGTAATTCATCCCCATTTTTTGTAGCAATTGCAGATAACTGACATTGTCTCTACTTCATCCTGCTGTTGAGGAGTCCCGTTCACTAATTATACCCAAATATCAGACTGTAGACAGTTTTCCATTGTTTCAAATAATAATTGCATATAAAATGTGCCTGAAGTTACGATACGTCTTACTGGCAGGTAAAGATGTCTACAGGGAAAGTAAATGCTATCATCAGGCCATGTACAAAAATGACTAATGTAAATAAAGTTTAGTAAGGTTACTTTGCTGTTCATTTACTTCTAATAACACCATTTAATGTTATAGTTTTGTCACCAGCTTTGGATCTCTTGGACCTTACGGAGCCAGCTATGACGAGCAGTAATAAGACAAAGAAATCTGATGTTGCATCAAGAAATGAAGCAGCTAAACCTGCTTCCTTTAGAAAAGAGCAAGATGACACTGAGCTAATCAAAGTTGAAGTTGAACAAAATATTCAGAATGTCAAAGCCTCACATAGATCATCCCTGGATGCTGGTATGAATTGAATGAATCCTGAAGTATTTAATTTTAGTCTGTATCATTAATATAATTTTCACAGTTTTCCTGCCGTTTGTCTATATATTGACATTTTATACAAATTTCTGTTTTCACTAGATATGAAAGAAGTAATACAAAACCTATCATCCTACATTTAATTTTAGCAGTGGCTTATTTGATAACTTGTCTTTCCTCTTTGCAGATTCTGTCTAACCTGTTGAGGTTTCCAACACTTTCTGAATTTGTTTCAGATTTCCATCGTCTGCAGGTTTTTAGTATAGGAATTTTTTTTCCCCCATGCAAGTTTTATTCTTCATAACATATCAACAAGATTAATATTTATATGTAAAGAAAAATTGCACATCATATTTGTCTATAGAATAATTAGGACTTGAGATATTTTGCATTCATGAGAACTTATAATCAGCTATCAATTTATGATAGATACACATTTCATATTTTCTAACTAGTGTAGTGCAGTAGGTAAAGTTCTGTATTTTACACATCCTTGGTTAAATTCCCTACCAACACTATAACTTTTTGATGCAGTAGGGCAATTACGTTTAACTTGCATATCTATTTTTACTGGAACAAGTAGATAATAGAACAAACAATGGGAATTGAGAGCGAAAATTTAAAATACCATGGATTCTGGAAGACTGCAATAAATCAGAAAATGCTGGAAATACACAAAGGCGCTGACCTTTATTCCCAGATTGGGTGTTCAGAGTGGGATCACTGGCACTAGAGACCTGTCGTCTCTCTGATCTGCCAAGCCCTGCCGTCTCTCTGACCTGCTGAGCCCTGCTGCCTCTCTGACCAGCCGAGCCCTGCTGCCTCTCTGACCGGCCGAGCCCTGCCGTCTCTCTGACCGGCGGAGACCTGCCATCTCTCTGACCGGCGGAGACCTGCCGTCTCTCTGACCAGCCGAGACCTGCCGTCTCTCTGATTGGCCAAGCCCTGCCATCTCTCTGATTGATGGGCAACCCACATGGGAACAGAAGCCTGACAATTACATAAGCTGATCATGACAGCAGAGGCAGACTTGTTCGTGATTTTTTTCAGCCAGGAGTTTAGGGTCACTGTATCCATGAAAAATTCCAGCAATTATTCTGGTATGCCACTGGCTATCCCATTGCTTTTCCTAGAAATTTAATCACCTCGTTTATGTCCAAAGTTGATACCTGTTTATCCTCGTTGATATTCTGAATTAATTTCTGCCACCAACATTATGGGTGTCAGCACAGCAGGAAAGGAAAACTTCGGTTACAATATTTAATGCCTTGTGTTACTCAAAAATAACAGTCTGCCACTCTCTTTCATCATGAATCATTGTCAATTTACCAAGGTTGACGTGGATTCCCCTGCTGCATGCATTCTGATAGGAAATGCACTCTATGTCAAAGCAGCTGTGATGGATTGTTAATGTTTCCTCATCCATAGCTATAATTAATTTCCCTCACCGCTTTATCAACATTTCAAGCTTTATTTATTAAACAAAATGTGCAGAGACCTCAGTAACCTCACACTGAAATGAAATATGTGAACGATCTCCAGTGAAGCCAACTCTGTGGCCGCCATTGGTATGTGTTCATATGGAATTCAAGTAACATAAAGAAGAATGAGAAGAAAGCCAGAGAACTTAGTATTTCTTGAAGTCAATAGAAAACCCATTATGCAATATTAGATGTGTGAAAAAAAAAATCAAGATCAGATGCAAAATACACGTGCTTAGGTAGTCTGGGGCAGGTGGGTAAACATCAGGTAGGCCACCTGCTGCATTCTACATGCCCTTCAAACTCATTGATTGGAGACCGTAAAATTCACTCCAGTATGTGATATATTATCCAGCTTATAATCTAGTAATTAGACAGGCTCAAACAACATTGACTTGCAGTCTAAGTGTTTTTCCTTTGGGCATGTCCCTAAATGTTAAAAAAACCAAGGGCCTAATTTTATGAAGAAAGAACTATTTCTGATAGGCTTTTACTTCAAGTTTTGCCCGTTGTTGAGTCACTAAAGTTTTTTTAATGAATTTTCAAGACCCCATTGAAAGGAAAGAAGGATGTGCAACCTGAAATGGAGTACAGCTTAGTGTCCTGTGGCCAATGTCATGATGATTATCTCCTCAGAGTAGATGGACTGAACAGTATCTGTTTAGCTGATTAAAATGATATTGATGATGCCAGAAGACCTCAACACCATGGTTCGTGGAGCCAAGGAGAGGCAAATGAGAAAAATAAGAAATAGAAGCAGGAGGTCATATGACTCTTTGGACCTGTTCTTTAAGATCATGGCTGATCTGATTGTGACTTTAATTCCACTTTCCTCTATGACCCCTGTACTACTAATTCCCCACTTCCTCCCCACTCCTACATAACTTTTGACACCCTTTTAGATCAAAAATATGTTTAACCCAGTCTTGAATCTATAAACATCATAGCCTCCATTATTCCCCAGAATTTACTGTCTCAAAGATTGATGAACTTCTTAGAGGAGAAATTCCTTCTACTCTTTGTCTTAAATGGAAGACGTCTTAATCTGAAACTGTATCCCGAACTGTGAGGCCTAGGTCTTGGAAACATTTATGTACTAGCTGTTGGAGCCTGTCTGTCTCTGTTCATAAAATCGTGGAATCCCTACAGTATGGAAGCAGGCCAATGGGCTCATTGAGTGCACACCAACTGTCCAAAGAGCATCCCAAACCCCTACTCTATGAAACCCTGCATTTTACACATCCCTGGACACGCTGGGTAATTTAGCATCACCTAATCCATATATCTTTTGACTGTGGGAGGAAACTGGAGCACCCGAAGGAAACCCATGCAGACACAGAGAGACTGTGCAAACTCCACACAGACAGTCGCCCAAGGTTGGAATCAAAGCTAGATCCCTGGTGCTGTGAGACAGCACTGCTAGCCACTGAGTCACTGTGCCACCCTGCATTTACACCCCGTATATTACAGAAGGTGAACAAAGGGGCGAGGTTGTTTAGCACCACCGTGGAGTCAGGAAAATAGTTGCCAACCGAAGAATTCAGATTGGCATCTGCTAAGCACGACATAAACAAATTAGAGAGCACTTTCAACAGATGTAAAGACCCTACTTAGCATATATACATCCACTAAAATGTGTGAAAACCATGAAGTGGCCCTGTTTAGGCAAGTACAATGTCCCAAAGTAGTTTTGTTCTGCTTTCCAATTTGAAAATAGATGTACTAAGAACTAATTTCTACTTCAGTTTAGGTGGTTCCTTCGAATACCTGTTGTTTCTTTCTGATTTTATTTTCTCAAACAAACATTCCACCTTCCTGTGCATTTGGCCTCGATTACAGCTTCAGTGAAGCATACATCAACCACAGAAGATACTAAGACACTTTTTCAACATAATCATTAAGAAGTCTTATTTCAGTATGAAAGTGGTGATTTCTTTTTACCTCATTGTCTTTTCCAGTGAAAACATGTTCTGTTCAGGTTTTTATTAAGAAACTGTAGGTCAGGTAGGTGATTAAGTTAAGATTTGGTAGCATTACCCATTCTTACTGCTTTGACTTTATCATTTTTAATATTTCTAATTTTTGACTTTATCTGAAGAATTGAATGCAAATTACTGTTAATGTTGCTTCTTCTACCACTTTCTTTCAACAATAATTTGCATTGTGTGTTACAACTATGTAAGTGTTGCTACATTGTTCTTACATCATAGAAAATGCTTTGCAGAACATTGCCATTTTAGTTGCCCCTGTTCTTTAAGCATTAGGACAGGTGTTGGTGGCAAAAGCAGTGAGTATGACCGAAGACTTTGTCAAAAGTGAGCCATTATATCTTTCTTCGTTAAAGTCCTTATAGGGATTTTTTTGTCTGTTACTTATTGTTATAATGATACACAGTATTACGGTTGCTTGCCTTTTTACATTTTATGCATGTTTCACCACATTTCTTTTCCCTTTTTAGGTTCCCCATTTTCCAATTCGTCTTCTATATTGTATTAAGGATAGAGTAGTCTGTGAAGCTGATTTTTGCACCTAATATTAGTGCTGCATGTCAAGAAATGTGCTTTTATGGAAAAGGTATAATTGGATGTTAGTTCTTCATTCTCCTTTCCCAGAGATAGTGATTACTGATTGAGTATCAGATAAGCTCAGTTGTAGCACTCTTGAGAGACTCTTACGTATGAACATTGATTGATACTTCAGTGCAACACTAGGGACTGCTACATTGTTAAGTGTTTACATAATTCCAACTACAAAATCGTTACAAGGTAAATGCTGCCATTCAGTGCAACATGTCCAGATTATCAGATCAAGGCCAGTTTTGATTTAACCCACAGCATCACTTTACAAAGAGAGAGTTTTCTCAGTACCCTGACAATGTCTCCTACATCCCCACCATGACCAGAATAAGTAAACTAATATTTTATATAATTTCATGTTGCCTTACTTATCAGCTGTGTTTGCATACAAAACAAAGCAACCACACATCAGAAGTAATTTCTTTTATTCGCACGTGGGATATGGATGTCGCTGGCTGGCCAGCATTTACTATCTGACGCTAGTTGCCCTTGAGAAGGTAGCGATGAGTTACCTTCCTTCCATTACTACTACAGGCCATGTGCTGTAGGTACACCCACATTTAGTTGTGAAGCATTTTAAGACAGCTGGAGCACATGAAGGTCTCTTGAAAACACTGATTTTTTACCATTCATTCATCCTTCCTCGACCATTGTGCTTTGTGTGACTAAGTAAGCACTAGGTGATACCTCTGATGAGGACAACTAAAGCTGATTGTTAGGTTCAAGCTACAAATTGGATGGCCTAATTTGTACCAATCTTTTGTTTAGCTCTTCTGCTATTACAATGTTGTAAATGTTTTGTCATTTTAAATTTTAAATGGTTTCCTATCAAGGAACATATAAATGAAATGCAATGATTATTAACAAAAACGTCTAATGAAATGACAGAAAGGAAGTTCTTGGGTTGTTCGATACAAATTTAAAGTAAAATATAGAAATTTCAGAAGACCAGTGGATGCCTACAACATCTTACATCGACAACATTGTTCAGCCGACCATCAATAAATTATAATGGGAAATAATCTTTTGCCTTATCTTTAATTGGTAGGGAAGTCATTTTATTCAAAATTAATATAAGTTCTAACTCCTTACATAAGGTTCAAGAAAGATCTGAGTTTTACCTGGTGCCTGCTGAATTTATACTTTGATCAGCAGCACAATAGACCTAAATATTTAATTTTCTTCTCATAAATAACAAATTTCTTCTCTACTTTCAGTCAGTATGCCTCCACATTTAGAGAAATGGGAAGAAGTAAATCTACAAAGCGCTAAAACCCCTGAGGATCAATGGGTACCAGAAAGGAGACGTTCCAACAGGACTACTTCGCAGGAGTTCTTATGGTAAAAAAAAGTCAACTTGTATGTTAATCAGAGTTGCTGTGGTGATCTGCAGAGGGGCTGGATTTCTCCACGCTTCGTGGTCCTTCATTTTTCTCTTTCATTGCTAGTAACAGCCTTCCATGTTCAACTTCATGAACAATATTCCCATTGCTTTCCTTGTAACAAGTCCTAAAAAAAATTTTAAACTTTATGCAAGATAGTATTTCAGTAATACTCCACTATCAAATAAAATAAGTTTTCTTTATTAATTTGTGATTATTAATTGTATACATTCAAAAACCCAGTTAAATTGTGCAGAAAAGTTCAAATGTTTCTGATTTCATGGGGACACAGCAGACCATGCCCTTTATGACTGGAAAACTGCATTGCTTTTCTTTACGATTTACAAAATAAGACATAGAATCAATACCTGAACTGATATAATGAAATCCATGACTTACTGACCACATGCTTCAAGCACCTTTTGAAGGCAAGAAATAATAAGTCACAATTACATACTTTTAACTCAGTAATTTTATATTGTATTTGCAAAGGAAACAATTTACAGAAGCGGCATGTTGAAGAGGGTACAGTGTCCAATCTTCCATAACCTATGCGAAGTGTTATAGAATAAAAGCTTCTAAACCATTTGCAGTTCTGCTCAGCAATTTCTTGAAACAGTTGAGAATTAATTAGTAGGAGAAATAACTCCGAGTTCCAATTGCATCTTAAAAACTGAGTGGCAGAATTCTTCGAACCATTGTGTTGTCCTTTTTGTGAATAACACAGTAAAACACCTTTAGTGATCTAAGGAACAAGACCCATCCCAATGTAGTATATACCTTCCCTTTTGTTGAACTGGGTATTTGAAAAGCATAATTACAGTAATATTAAAATTAAATTGATATATGAAACACCCCTTGTCATATGATTTGATTGATTAACTTGCTGTCAAATGCTCCTAAGCATATCAAGGAGTAGCTGATTTCACCACTCAAATGAGATTGTGAAATGGGGTCTATATTGCCCCGAGTTTAGAAAAGTGAGAGGTGATCTCATTGAAACATGCAAGATTATAAAAGGGTTTGACACAGGGGGCAGTGAAAGAGCATTTTCCCAAACTGGAGAATCTAGGAAAAGGAGGCCAATAATTTAGGATTAAATGAGGTGATATTTCTTCACTTGAAGCTTGTGATTCTTTGCAATTCTCGACTTCATTTACTAGCCATAATTTTATACCCCTTGATATCTTTACCCAACCAAAATCTGTTGAACTTGATCTTTAACATTACAATCAACTTGGTATCCCATAACCATTTGTGCGACAGAGTTCCAGCCTTCCATTTTCTAACTGAACCAGCAACCATTACAGGAAACTATCTGTTCCACAATATCCTATGGCCAAAAACTCACCTCCTGACATCTAACCTCGATCTGGTCTTGCACACATTAAAACTGTAACCCTTCAGCCTCCCTAAAATTAAATTGGAACAACCTGTCAACCTTGTTTTCTCTTGCTATTGCTTCACAGCACTGCTTATGTACCAATTGCTAGAAAATCTAGATCTTTTTCTTCCTTCAACTTGAATGATTTTCCCTAATGCTGTATGAATATTGAGTATTTGCCCTGTTCACATGCATAACACTGGACTTCTCCAAATATAGTGCAATTCTCCCAGAAGTCATAGCCTGGATGTTTCAGTGCACTATGTTTACTGCCTTCCTTGCTAAAATGTCATGGGCCCATGATACTTATGTCTGCCTCACAGCAATTTAATTCTTGGAGCAGCATTATTAACTTAAAAGATGAGGCGTTTGCCCTTTTTCTGTGGAGAGCCTTATGGAGATGCCAACTAATCAGTGGCCAGTAGTTCTTTAACCCCAATAGAGCCAGTTGGGAGTAGTGACCACTGCTAGAACTATAAGCAGCCATACTACCTCAAAAAATCCAGTTCATTCCTGAACCAGGAGGCTCAGTGAAGATGTGTAGATCCAGGTTGAAGAAGCGTGGGATGTGGGTTAAAGTGGGAGCATGACCTTAGGGGTGGCTGACAAGCAATGTCTATCTCCAAAAAGAGAGAGTTTAATCCCTTGACATTCAGTGACTCATTTCCATGAAATCACACTCCATCAATTTCTGGGAACCACCATTAACCAGAGACCTAACTAAACATAAATAATATGACTGCTAGAGCAGATTAGAAGTTATCTTTCCCCCAGTGAATAGCTCATGTACAGGCTCCCCAAAGTCTTTCTATTAGGCAAAAGTCAGGAATGTAGTACAATTATTTTAATTTTTCTGCATGAGTGCTGGTCGCTCCATTCACCACTGGTGTACCATAGCTCCAGTGAATAACACTTCAGAATGCACCACAACTAATTGCCAAGGCTTTTAGACCTAATTCCTCCAAAACATGTAAACAAGAGTGGCAAGTGCATGGGAACACCACCACCTCCAAACTTGCCTTTCAGTCACGCCACATCCTGACTTTCAAATCTATTCCTTCATTAAAATCCTAGAATTTCCCACCCAAACAGCTCTTAGTGCACTTTCACCACATCGTTTGTGGTGGTTCAGAAAGGTGACTCAAGAGCAATTGGAGATGGAGAAATAATCCTGCAAGTGAGGAAAATAAATTCGCACAAATCTTAGTATCATCTGCAGACTTGCAGATCATGCCCACACCATGTACGTCAAGATTATTATTAAAACTAGAAAGGTATAATGGACCCAACTCCAATCTCCGCAAGTCCCCACTGATAATTAGTTTCCAAATTGATCTAAATCTATCTTTTAGTCAATTCTTGCCTGACTGCCATGTAACCAATTCTTGATTATCCTTCAGACAGTTCTCTGACTCTTCACAGAACTGAAAGAGCATTTCTCATTACTTCCACAATTGTCTGTGATCCCCTTTTCTATTAGATTTTAGCTGATCTAATAGCATCTGTCTGATGAAAATACTGAACCAATTATGGTTGCACTTTCATTGCAAAATAAGGACTGGATGTGCTGTTTTGGATTTAAAATAATATTCTTCTATTCAGGTCCACAGAAAATAGAATCCCATCTGAACTTGCGTCTGGTAAAAATTCATTGGAACTACATTCAACTTCGACAGATTTGGACCAAATGCAAACAGCACAGGTAGAATATATTACTGTGATTTAAGGGAAGTGAGTTCCTAAAATGTTACAACGCTAAAATATTTGGCCCTGTTAAAAAGAAAATGGGACAATGATCCTTTAAGGATTTTGATACTTCTGAAAGAATATGATGTTTAAGACATTTACATCTTTGACATTAAAAGGATGGGTTTTAAATCGAGGAGGAAAACATGTAAGTGCGGATCAAGGCAAGCCTTAAACCAATCAACTGTATGCAGAATGAGATCTAAGAGATTTTGACCATCCTATTCATCTCCTTTTCAAACCCAATAGGAAGCAATAGCTGGCTAGAAAATTGATGCAGGGTTTAGGACAGAAGGCTGAATTTTGAAAATATACTTTGACATTCTATGTCTTACTTTTAATGTACAAATATTATGGCATAGTCTCTTAAGTGGAATGAAATCAGTGGAACACTCCATGAAATGCCCAATTTCAAGTCTTACCTTTGCACATCGTGGATGCAATTCCAAGCTCAAAATGTTACTTCAGTGATCTTTGAGAATCTAAGAATGTAGTATTTCAAGTACTGCAGTCCAAAATCCATTGATGTAATTGGACTTATTCAACAACTCTTTCCTTCCATACCTGATTCACAATTGTTATGATCGAAGTTATCGGAATTCTGGACATGCTGGATTTTTTTTTCATATGATAATCTTATAAGGAAACAAATGTGTGGATTTACCAAGGGCAAGAAAATATGTTGCAGGATTCCATGGTTGCAGTGAAATGCCAAAAAAATTTACACAAACTTGTGAGCAAACATATAACTATTTAATAATTATTGTTTACTGAACAATGAAGAAAATGTTTCTAAGTCATAAACAATGTAGATACAACATAAAAGTCGAATATTCAGGATTAACTTATAATTACCTCATGTTAATAAATCGTGGTCAAACGTAACACACACAGCACTTTGAATGGCTGATAGGATCAAAACATATTCGAGACAGATGTTAGTGACCCTGTAGGCCACTGGGTTGGAGTCAGGCCAGGTCCTTACATAGAAGGATCTTCAATTAATGTTTGGGCCACATTCCTGAAAATTATGACTTTAAGTGAATAGGAATTAATGTCCAATTGGCTTTAGGTTCCAAAGGCCCTTATCTTGCACTACAAAACACTACACCTGTATCTCTAAGTTGAAATATAGTTCTTCAAATAACTAAATTTCTGCCTGATAAATTGAACAACCTTAGAATATCTGTACAAAAGAAAAATGTAACAAATTAATCACAGTAGCTCCTGTAGAAGGTCTTCTGACTCTGGAGAGAGAGGGACCCACTGACTGAGATCAGGATCAGTGGCCCTTTGTTCATTGGGCTGGGGCCATTGCTTGTTTCTGGCTGCATTGTAACCACTTCCTGGTGGTGCTGTTTGGGGTTCTTTGGTGCCCCATGTTGGCACCACCTCCAGAGCCATCTTGTGTCTCTGCTCCTCATGGCTACAGGGGCCCTTCTGTTTCACCCATTACCTCAGACACCAGATCCAGCCAAGTTCAGTCCTTCTAAGTACCGCTGGTGCCTTGCGGAAGGGTTGCAGCTGGCAGGGTACGTGTTGAGTTCAGTCCTACAAGCATCCTGCATGCCTGGGGTGGCTGCCAAGCTTATCCCTGCTGACAGGGCAGAAGGGAGGCTGCCAAACTCTGCATTGGCTGGCACATTGCCACTTGGGATGGAAGCTGTGTTGTATCTGTGGAGGTTCTGGGGCAATATTGGCTTCTCAAGAAAATGCTGTCAGGCAGATGGCAGTTTTGACAGGTGATCCTTATGAGCTCAGTGGTTCCTACTGCAGATTTCCGGCAGCAGAATGGCACCAGGACAGGCTGCAAATCAGAAAGCGAGGGTTGTGCCAAAATAGTGGCAATTGGCTCAGGGACTGTAAGGTACTATCTTGAAGAACATTATAACAAACCTCATGTTCTCAATGAGATGTCCACTTATAATAAATTACTGAGATTAAAGTGAAATAACATTAAACAGAGCAACTTTACATGTGGAGAACTTGCACACATTTTACAGAGGCAACAGGTAGTTCTATACACAGCAAGGTGCCTTTAGTGAAATAGGACGTTGACATCCCTGTTGATTGGATCTGAAGTGTACGTGTTGCACCTGCTAAGAGCAGGTTTGAACTTTGGAGAGGTAATGTACCCTAATGGGTATGGTCTTGAGACCATTTAGAGGGACTCAGGTATGCTTGGGAGATGTCAGGTACCCTCTATAGGGGTTCAGATACCTCTACAGTGGGTCAGGTATCCTTTTGGCTTTTTGATATTAAAGAAGGTATTTGAGAAAATTTATGGAGAAGATATTATTAATGAAATGTTAATGATTAAGAAAAGAAAACAATGTGTCAAATTGACAAGTTTGCAGGTGAAACAAAGCTGGGTGGGAGGGTGAGCTGTGAGGAGGATGCAGGAAGCTTCATTGTGATTTCAACAAGTAAGTGGGCAAATACATGGCAGATGCAGTATAATGTGGATAAATGTAAGCTTATCCACTTTGGTAGCAAAAACAGGCAGGAAGATGATTCTCTGAATAGGGATAGATTGGGAAAGAAGGAGGTGCAATGAGACTTCAGTGTCCTTATACACCAGTCACTGAAAGTATGCAGCAGGCAGTGAAGATGGCAAATGGTACATTAGTCTTCACAATGAGATGATTTGAGTACAGGAGCGGGGATGTTTTGCTGCAATTGTACGAGGCATTATTATAACTATACCTTGCCCAAATTCCCTTCTTGGCACAGGGCTGTTGCCTGACATTGCTGGGAACAAGGGAACAGAATGGCTATGAAGCTGCAGGCTTTAGGGACCTGCAGTTACCCCCCCCCCCAACTTCCTGAAATTGGGATGTTTTTGCTGCTGCTGGGTTGCAGCACACCTCCGAAATTGTGATGGTCATAAATTAGTGTCCCTATTCAAACCTCCATTGTTCAGCAGCAGGGTCTCTCCTGCATCCCTTGCAGACATTGAAGATTTTTTTCTCCCCTCTAAGTTTGAGCCTGTACCAAATGCAGTCTGAACACTGCTGATTTAGTGAATCATCATGAATCCTGGGCTATATGGCAGGACTGAAGTTGTACCTAATTGGCCTTTGCTTCCTTTACCTCTTTGCCGTGCTTGAGAACTGAGCAGCCTCTCGGTATAGTGAAGACGAAAATCTATTTTATACTTCACTGATCTGATGGTTTATAGCGTGCTATTTGCTTTGTTGTCTAGTCTGCAATGACTGTTACTGTTTCCAGATTTCTTTAAACTTCATCTCTAGCCAGTTTAACACTATTAAGCAAGTGTGTTGAATACTTTCTTCCACAGTAGAAAACTTTGTAGTTCTGTATTGTATCTTTTACTGACAAAACAGACCACTTAATTAGAAGAAATTTAAAAACAATTAAGATTTCCCATAAGTCCCTTATAGTTGAGCTATCTTCTTCATAATTGAAGTTATGTTTCACTGTCCCTTTACAGACTCGGATGACCAAGGAACAACGCTGGGGAAGTATGTTACTGACCCGGAACCACTCAACAGAGGAAGAATTTGAAAGAGCAAAGGCAGCAGTTGAGGTCTCTGAATTTTTCCACACATTTTGCCTGAGATTATGTTTTGCACTTGCACATTAAAGACATCATAATTTCTTTTGGATTCTACTTAATGTATTTCAAAACTGCAAATTATGTGCTATCAGTTTGTAATTGACACTAACAATTCTGCTTCAACATTCAACACTTCTACTCTTGTTTTGAAGTGCCAAAAATGGCATCCTACTTACCTTAGAGATAGTAAGAAATGCCGCTGCTGGAGTCAGAGATAACACAGTGTGGAGCTGGAGGAACACAGCAGGCCAGGCAGCATCAGAGGAGTAGGAAAGTTAACGTTTCAGGTCAGGACTCTTCTTCAAAAATGGGGAGGGGGAGGGGTGCTCAGAAATAAATAGAGAGGAGGGGTGGCGCTGGAGAAGGTAGGTGGGATGGTGATAGTGATTGCAGGTAGGGAGTGGTGGGGATTGGTCAGTGAGGTGGGAGG
>JAHRHZ010000268.1:29536616-29594172 GCA_024137785.1 Ginglymostoma cirratum | reverse complement strand
AGCAGGCCAGGCAGCATCAGAGGAGTAGGAAAGTTGACGTTTCAGCTGGTCCTGACCTGAGACCTCAACTTTCCTGCTCCTCTGATGCTGCCTGGCCTGCTGTGTTCCTCCAGCACCACACTATCCTGCATATTTTTCCTCCTTCTCATATTATGATTCATCACAGTCTTCTACCTTAATGCAGTTTTTCCTTGAACTCAAAAATGCTTGATGCCCTTATTTCACTCATTCGTTACTTCCCCCTTTTTCATTCTATTAACTGCAGAAGAGTTGAACTCCAGAGGTGAGGTGAGAGTGACTGCTGTTGACATCAGAGCAGTACTTGACCAATCATGGAATCAAGGATCCCAAACAAAATTGGAGTCAATGGGTATCAGGGAGAAAATTCTCCACTGTTTGAATCATATCTTGCACAAAGAAAGATGGCTGTGATTGTTGGAAGTCAGTCATCTCACTCCCAGGACATCACTGCAGGAGATCCTTAGGGGAGTGTCCTAAGCCCAACTATCCTCATCTGCCTCATCAGTTATCTCCTCGATATCATCATGTAATGGGGCCTCCAACAGCAAGTGGCAATGTTGAAGTAGGACAAAAAACAGGTGGCTCAGATGGTCGAGCAGACTCTCTTTTGAGGAAAGGGGAGAGGGAGATACATGCATTTCCTCAATCAGATGTGAACTACAGGCGTAATTCCATATGAATACTCTGTTTTTCAAGTTTAAACTTAATTTCTCTACATGTTATAAAGGTCTGATGCCAGTGGCGTAAAGAATCCCTGCCTTCATGAGTTTGGGCTATTTGTGCACTTGAATCTCATGTTACGTTTCTGGTGCTCTCCCTATCTGTCTTCAATCACTCTGTTCTTTGCAAAGAATTTCTGGGGGTCCCTGACTGACCCAATCAATACTTCATCGAAGGTAAGGAAGTTGAGAATACCTCTGGTGTTGGAGTCACAAGTGTGAAGAGATATTTAGGTGTCCTTAGACAACATGTGTTGTGAATTTTATGAATAGCACATTGGCATGCTCAAGGTCTATTAACCTGTATGGGACCCTAGAACTGTTCGAAAAGCAGGGAACTGGACTGTTCTTTTATGTGCCTGTTCCATCATTGATATTGATCGAACATGCCAGCCACCTCTAAGTGTCGTGGGCAGTGGACCAACTAGAGGAGACATCTCTTACTTCATTTTAAAGATTGACATTGGTAAGTTGAGGAGATCCAGATGAAGTAGCCTGTTTCTACTCTCAGCAAATATAGGACAACTTTCAGTAAAGATGATGATGATATTGGCTACTGTGACCTGTTGAGCCACAGGATTTTGAGTAAAGATAGCCATCCAGCAATGATTCATTACCACCTGATCCCGCCCCAACTCTGGTAGGAAGTCTGGGACTATCCACATAAGTCTTTGGAGTGATGTGACACCTCAAGTCATCATATGTATGCCACTGCCCTTGTCCTTGTGAGGAAGGAAATCAGAAAAATTAGGATCTGTGTGGATTATCGGGCACGCAATGTGAATTCTCACAGGAGGCTTACCCTCTGCATAGGATGAGGATGCATTGCATGTTTTCAAAGGTGCAAAATATTCTTGCGGTCTTAATTTTGCCCACAGTTGTAACCAGTTAGCCATCGGTAGACAAGACATTGAAAGGCCAGCATTCCTGACAGGCACCGGGCAGGTTTACAAGTACAGAGGAATGCCATTTAAGCTTTGTAATGTCTCTCCGCCTTCATGTGATGAACAAAGCACTTGGTGACTTTAATTTCCAGCCTCTCTTCATATATCTGAATGATATACTAATCTTTGATTAACATTCAAGAAGACTCTTGAAAGAATAGACACCATACAGACAATTAACTGTTCTCCAGGTTCTCTCAGGGGCTGTGCACCATCTCCGACACAGTTCAGGTTGTGATGGAAAAATCTCCACTTGCCTGAATAGATGCAAGTCCAACAACACTCAAGAAGCTCCATACCATCCAACAAGACCATATGTTTCAATGGCACTCTATCCCCCATCTTCAACACTTACTTCCTTCTTCATTCTTTTAACTTCCTCCTCTATAGCAGCAACATATGCTATCTACAAGTTACACTGCAGCAATTCATTAAGGGTCCTTTGCAAGCATCTTCTAAACCCTCTACCATTGCCATCTAGAAGGACAAGGATAGCAGATACATAGGAAAACCAGGGCCTGCAAGTTCTCTTGCAAGCCACTCACCATTCTGACTTGGAACTATTTTGCCATTTCTTTACTATTGCTGGGGGAGAAAAGTCCCAGTAGTCCCCGCCTAACAGCACTCTGTGTGCCCATACACTTCAAGGACTACAGAGTTCAGGAAGGCAGCTCACTATAATTTTCTTAATGGTTTTTAGGGATGGACAACTGATGCTGACCTAGCCTGCATTGCCTGCATCATGAACAAAAATAGTTACACAATCTCCTTGTGAATAAAATATGAAGCTATATTGTATTCAGATTTACAGATATATTAACTTTCATATTCGTTGCAATTTCATCAATGACCTGCAATATGGGCCTTCTCCTTTGTTTCTCAATAAATGTTCAAATCAGTATAGATTGAAAAGGTTCTAAGCAATGTAGCATTGTTTCTTTAATACTCAACAAGAATGAATTGAGAAGAATTCTTGATCTTTTAAATTGAAACGTCAATAATTTGCACAGTTTTTTATGCCATTTTAAATTCTGTTTGAAGCAGTGCATATATTTCCCTGATATTGTCGTGTATGGATGATAAATGTTTAAAAGTCTAATCTCCCGTATTCCGTGATGATTCCAATTAGTTTTGATGCAGAATATCAAAGCAGAGAGAGATCATTTAAAGAATCATTAAAATCAGAACCTAGGATACATTTCCATAAATACTGTGATATAATTTCAAATATATTAGACACATGGAGGATAGTATAGGCACACTGAGGATAGTAAAATGTAAGGTATGCAGGGTAGATTGATCTTAGTAGGATAATAGGTCGGCACAACATCGTAGGCCGAAGGGCCTGTACTGTTCTATGTTCTATGTTCAATTTCTATGGTGACTGCAACTTTCATATTGTTACTAATGACATTCCGGAACTACTCAGGAAATACAATGCAATGCCTCTAAAATTAGATCATTTAAACATTACTTGCCTTGTCAGGAGTGATAATCTACATAAAGACTATTAAGCAATACAATCACCACCATTTATATCATCCATGCTCATATGGACAGCACATATTTTGGGCAAATAGTACTAAGCATTTGCCAATACAGGGGGTCATTTTCAGTGATACTACTCATAAGCAGAGAAGGAACACTAATTTTGGCCATACTTACTGCTTTTCTGCCTTGCACTGTCATTTCTTTCCTTTACTATTCAGCTGGATAACGTATCATCTCTCTGAGCTTCCATGCAGTGAAATAGCTCCATTAAAGTGAGTGAGAACCTACACGTTAGTGCCCTGAAACAGACTCCTGAGCAAATGATTGGCTAGAACTGTTGTTTTTGATTAGATAAAAAGAAAACTATGGTATTAGGATTTCAAATTGTACATTCAGAACTTGTCTCAATATTTTCCCAAAAGCTCCTTTCAGTGGAAAAATGTAATTAATTCCACCACTGTCTTCTGTCTTCCTGCTATTATTTTGTACCTTTTATGTGCTTTAGTCGCACAAACAAAATACCAACATGCCTGTTATGAGCAGTGGGGACATATTTATAACTTTACTTTTAAGAGTTTGTCTTATTCAAAGTATGTAGAGCTATAATTTTTCAAATATAAAATCAATGTTGCTTATAACAATATGAATTAATTCACATTGGGAATAATGCATTTTTCTTACTGTAAAGTAATTCTTGATAAATACAATCTTAGTTGAGCCTTCACAGGCCAATTAATCTGACATACATTTGTCAGGAAAATACTCCTAATGATGAGGTCCTGTATGAACATATGAATTACATTGTCATGTCTGCTCTGTCATTCAATAAGATCATGGCTGATCTGATTGCTTAACATTCCCACCTACCTTGCCTCCTTGCCAATTAAGAATCCATGTCCACCTTAAAAATATTCAAAGATTCTTCTTCCACTGTCTTTTGAGGAAATGAGTTCCAAAGACATAAACCATTTGTGAGGAAAATATGCTCTTTCTATTGCTTTCGTGTGGCCCCTTAATTTTAAACAGTGACTGCTGGTTCTTGATTCTCCTACAAGTCTTAACATACCTACCACATGTACCTTCTCAAGACTCATCAAAATATTATATGTTTCAATAAAGTCACTTGTAACTCTTCTAAACTCCAGTAGACTCCAGCTAAACCTGTGCAACCTTTCCTCAAAAGACAACCAGCCCTTTTCAGATACGAATGTAGTAAACCTTCTTTGAACTACCTCCAATACATATGCACCTTTCTTTAAATAAGGAGACACTGAGACACCTCGATCCCTCGGCATATGACAGCCTTGCAGTCTTCCACCATTTACACAAATTCTTCTTTTTATTCCTCCTCGATGGACCAACAGACAATTTTACTTTTCTCCCATTTTACTCCACTTTCCAAATCTTCGCCCACATGAACCTAATAATATTTCTTGATAGCCTCATTGTGGAAACATAGAATATTGGAGCAGAAATAGGCCATTTGGCCATTTGAACTTGCTCAACCATTCAGTATGATCATGGCTGATCATCCAATTCAGTACCCCGTTCCTGCTTTCTCCCCAAGTTATTTGATGTCTTTAGTTCCTAAGAAAGTCTTCTTGAAAGTCTTAGTGTCCTCTTCACAACTTGCCATCCTACCTAGCCTTGTGTCATTAAAAAAAAACATACTTTCAGTATCTTCAAAAATTCATATTTTAAAAAAAACACATATATAGAATGGTAAAAAGGTTCAGGCACCAGCATTGATAGCTGTGTCGCACCAATTGTCACAACCTGTCAACCATAAAATGACCCACTTACACCTAATCTGTTCCATGTTAGCTAGCCAATATCCTATCTATACCAATATGTTACCCACTGCACTACAAGCTATTTTTTTGCAATAACTTTTGCTACAGCACCATATGAAATGGGTTCTCAAAATCTTATCAAGGTGTATCCATCGGTTCCTTTTATCCAAAGCACATGTTACTTACTCTAAGAACTCCAACAGGTCGGTTAAAAATGATTTCCCTTTCACAAAACCAATGTTCTCTGACTCTGACAAAGCATCCTGCTATAATTTATTTAGAAACAGTTTCTAATGCCTTCCTTGTGACAGTTAATTAGAACTAACAATGCACATATAACATCAGAATCAACATGATTTTACACAAGGAAAATTGCATTAACAGATCTATTTGAGTGTATTTTTGCAGATGTAACTAGACACATGAAAGGAAGGTGTCCTTTTCATGGGTTTTGAAAATTAATTTGGTACGGTGCCTTACGAAAGGATACAATGCTAGATAATGACACCTGGAATTTGGGATAAGATCTTAGCATACTGAAAGACTGGATAGCAGGAATGCTGCAGAAAATAAGGCTAACGAGGATGTTTTCAAGTTGACAGGTTGCAACTAGTGGAGTGCCACAGATCAGTGCCACAGCTACTTACAATCTGCATTAATGATATAGAGGGACTGGAAGTTAGATATCAAAATTTGTTGATGATACAAAGCAAGATGGGAATGTAAGTTGTGAGGAAACTGTAAGGAGATACACAGGTTAAATCAATGGGCAACAAGATGACAGATGGACTGTAATGTGGATAAGTGAGAATGTATTCACTTTGGTAGTAAGAATAGAAGTGCAGAATATTTTTAAAAAGATGTGGATCTTTTAATTGTTGAGTGTCAGAGAAGTTTGGGTATATTCACAAGAAACACAGGAAGTTAACATTCAGATAGAACAATTAGGAAAACAAATAGGATACTGACTATTATCACAAGGGGATTGAAGAAGAAGAATAAAGAAATGTAGTTACATTCTGTAGGGCTTTGCTAAGATCATACCTAAAGTACCATGCAGAGCTTTAGATTACATATCTATAAAGAGTTTGAAGGCAGTACAGTGAAGATTCACTAGACTGGTTACTGGAATGAAAGTTGAGGAAATGGTCATAGAGTCATACAGCACAGAAACAAACACTTCAGTCCAACCAGTCCATGCCGAACATAATCCCAAACTAAACTAGTCCCACCTGGCCTGCTCCTGGCTCAAATCCCTCCAAACCTTTGCTATTCATGTACTTATCCAAAATGTCTTTTGAACATTGTAATTGTACCCACATCCACCACTTCCTCAGAAGGCCATTCCACGCATGAACCACCCTCTGTGTAAAATGTTGGCCACCTTATGTTCTTTTTTAAATCTCTCACCTTAAAACTAGGGAAAAGACAACTATCTATCTATATCCCTCATTATTTTATAAACTTCTATAAGGTTGTCTCTCAACCTCCCAAACTCCAATGAAAAAGTCCCAGCCTATCCAGCCTTTCTTTATAACTCAAACCTTCCATACTGGTAACATCCTGGTAAATCTCTTCTGAACCCTCTTCAGTTTGATATATCCTTCCTTTGATTGGGCAACCAGAACTGGACACAGTATCCCAGAAGAGGCCTCAATAATATCTTGTACAATCTTGTACAACAGGCGATTTCCCAACGCCTATACTCAAAGGGCCTGTGCAATGAAGGTAAGTGTGCCAAATGCCTTTTTAACCACCCTGTCTATATGTGACGCAAACTTCAAAGAATTATGCACCTGAATCCTTAGGTCCCTCTGTTCTACAACATTACCCAGGGCCCTACCATTAATATGTACAAGCCCTACCCTTTCTTGTTGTACCTAAATGCAATACCTCACATTTATCCAGATTGAACTCCATCTGCCATTTTTCCGCTCATTGACCTATTTGATCAGGATCTTTTTGTAATCTGAGAAAACCTTGGAGTAACTTGGGCAACACATCTGGAGTTGAGAAGAATGAATGGAGATCTATTGAACCATAAAGGTTGTAAATGGGCTAGATTGGGTAGACACTGAGAAGGTGATTCTCCTCCCTGGCAAATCTAGAAGATAAAGCCACAGCTTCAGGGTAAGATCAATCATGTAACACTGAGATGACGAGAAATGTTTTCACTCAGAGAGGGTGTGAATCTTTGGAATTCTCCGCCCCAAATGGTTGTGAATGCTGCATTGTTGAGAATAGGCAAGGCTGAAACAGATAGAATTTTAGCTTGTCAGGGAATCGAGAGATACGAGGGCCAGGTGGGAAAGTGGCATTGAATCAGATCAGTCATGATTGCAATGAATGGCACAGCAGGCTCAACATAGAAAGTAGATGCATGAGTAGGCCATTCGGTCCTTCGAGCCTGCATCACCAAGAGGCTCAAGAGGCTTTACGGTTCACTCCTAGGCTGATTCTCATGTTATTCATATTAGGTGATTTTTTTTTGTAATGCAATAATAAAAAAGTCCAATATCAGCACAATGTAAACGAATAAATAAATGAAATCAGTTGATCTTAAAGACTTAATCAATTAGTGGTACGATGCATTTCAGATGTATACCGCTGCTGAGGGTTATGAAAAGGACAACTTTCCTCGACAAGACAATTATTGACCACATATCAAGTATTCAGCATGAGTATGCATTGTGAATATGTATAATTGACAAAAGAAACCAACAATCTTGAAGTTGCATTTTCTCTCAAAGGAAATCTTTGAGACCAGTCCTATGAGAACCTTGAAAAGAACTATATTTTGTGAGTTAAAGTGGGCTTATCATCCTGCTTTCTTCTTAAGCATTCACACTTCATCTCATCTGGCAACTTCCTCATTGTTCTCTGACTTAGAAAATACTAACTTACTTGTACATCTGATGCTTAATTAGTTGCTACCAAGTATTTTCTTTGACTTTCTTTCATTGAAATCAGATTGTGATTGAAGTATTTTTGTTTTTATATCTCATTGTTCTTTACTAGTCTGACACAGAATTCTGGGATAAAATGCAAGATGAATGGGAAGAAATGGCACGTAGGAATTGGATTGCAGGAAGTGAACAGCCACCAACAAATACAAACATCTCCCCACATGAGAAGGTGACCTTAAAAATATGATCTTCACGATTTCTGCTTTCTAATTAAAATTTTACAACTGTCAGTTTTTTTGGTTGATTCTCATTTATATTCAAACTCGACGAGAAAATGGTGACAACAAATTCATTGTACATGGCAGAAATGAGGAAAATACAGCGGAAAGAATTTATTATTACCTCATTATTTACATAAGATAGATTCTAATCTTGTAATTGTAGTACTGACCATTTAAAACAGCACACTAATGAGCGATGGAAGGAGTCAAACAAATGTTGAATGGATAGTGTTTTAATTATTAATGAAGCCATTTAATTGTTGTAACCCAATAAACAAGAACAGCAAAGTAATCGTGAATAGATTATATGCAATAGATGTCTCTTAAGCTATCAGTAAGCAGAACAATTTAGTTTTACAAATTAGATAATTAATTCTTGCAACTTGTTTCAAGATATATTATTCATTCCAATTAACCTTTGCTACAGGGCTATTATTTTCACACCGACAATCCCTTCAAAGACTGGCCTAATGCATTTGAGGAAGCTCTTAAAAAGCAGAAAGAAGGAGATCTGCCCAATGCTGTATTACTGTTAGAATCAGCAATTTTGCAGGACCCCTATGATGCAGAGGTAGGCCGATGATATTTAACAGTCACAGACTATATGTTAATGCACTGATAATTCCAAAGCATACGGCAGGAACTTTTACATACAAATCTGAGTGTTGAAATATTATTAGTGGGGGCTATGCCTAGTAATACAAAACAGGTATTATAGTTCATCATCATTAATGTTTGCGACCCACCATGAAAACTGATTCAGGCCTTTTAGAGCAATAATATACATTTTTATAGCATCACTACCGTAATAAATCATCTTTAGATACTTGCTGCTATAAATCCAGATACAAAGAGCCAAATCTTACTTTTTTGGTTTTGAGTGGGGATTCCAGAGTTAGCCAGATTACAGGCTTGGTCACCAGTGGTGGCACTATTTAAAATTAGGGAAAATTTTGAGGCCAAATTGGTGGAGCTCATAGATATATTAGTACTGACCTTGGGTATTTTGGTTCTCAGTGCCACATACCTCACTGAAAAGTAGGACAGTTACACATAAACCATTCAGTCCATCTGCCTGGCGGTGAACTCAGTGATTCAAATGCTACTCTATTTCTTTGCTGCTGCCCCAACCAATTGCTGCAATTAAACTTGGCCACTGAAAAACTCATCTCCATTACTTCCCTTTTGCATGGATTTATGCTGGCAATCATGGCTGTGCAAATAGACTGATGGGTTCTTGATTGGTAAAGGGATCAAGGTTTATGGGGAGAAGACAGGAGGATGTGGTTGAGAAGCATATCAGTCATGATCAAATGATGGAGCAGTCCTGACGGGCTGAATGGCCTAATTCTGCTCCTGTATCTTACGGTCTTGTAGGCTTACAAACATCCTGCATATCAGTTCTGTGGAGCAGAAGGATCCCAGCTTAGATACCATTGCTCAAACCTAGCAGAACTTATCAAGCATTGTTTCAAGATATCCGTGTATTTTGTCAAGATGGTAAAAAGAAATCAGCACTGAATATTGTACTGATAGAAAAGTGTGTTTGGAGCTCTTGATGGGGAATTAATAATAGACAGCAAGGAAATAGAAGATAACTTAAACCAATACTTTGCTTCGGTCTTCACGGTGTAGGACACTATAAACATTCCCAAGGATAATAGACAAGCAAGGTGTGAATGGGAGATTCTCAAAGGGAACATAGTTACAGAATGAGGGGATGCTCATTTAAAACTGAGATGCAGAAGAACTTTTTCTCCCAGAGGATAATGAGTATCTGGAAATAGAGAGAGTTTTGGAGGCAAGGACACTGAAAGTGTTTGAAGAGGAGGTTGGTATATTTTTCAACTATTAGGGAGGTGAGGACTACGATGGCCTGGCACAAAAGAGGAGTTGAGGCCTGAGGCAGATCAACTGTAAACTTGTTGAACAATGAGGCAGGTTTGATGAGCCAAATGGCCTACTCCTGCTCTAATTTCCTATGTGCCTACGATATTACATTTGCTGGTTTGCATTATTTCAGTGCATATTTTGTTCATCTTACTTTGATTGGATATACTCAATATGTCAATTTGAGAGTTCAGTTTGAAACCATTTCCTATGTATTCTAGAGATGCTGCATATCACTCTATATGCAAAAGCCTAATTTTTGTTTCATCCACACTAAGTGTAACTAGCATTTTAGGCAACAGCCCAACATGAAACAGCTTAGTTCTACTGGGAACATGGGTTGGAGAAATCACATGACAGTGTTGAAACCCTATCTCTTACCATTACTCCTTTCAAGAGTACAATTCCCCATTAAGAAAAGAACTAGTGAATTTACTCTGCGCAGTCTGAAGATTAGTTTCTGCTCCCTGTCAAGTGTTGTACAGTGAATTCAGTTTATTTACATCCATGCTATTTGCCTGTTCCCTGCAGCTAAATTAAAACACAGCATTTTTCTTTTGAGAGGAACTTACTTTATTACAGGATAGCCTGTTGACACTGTAGGCCATTTTCCATCTGTATTTGTATGAATCCTGTTCTTCCTGCTTATTCTGCATAAAACACATAGCACTGTTAACTCAGAAAAATGACCTCAGGCACTTTACAGGAACAGTTCATAGAAGCACACAATATGGAGAGATTTATTCAACTAATCAAATGGACCATTACAAAAACTCATTTGTACCATTACATCTTTTGTGATGCTATTCAAATTTTTCCCTTTTAATTATTTGCTTACTATATATGCTGGTTTATAAATTGACAATTCAAGCCTCGAAATAGCCATTCAAAAATGCCGAGAATAAAAGTGGACCACTGACATGGTTTTATGTGGTCACCAACCTTGGTGTTCATCACAAAGGGACTGATCTGTTTGGTTACGACTTAGCACGTCCTTACAGGACAGCATTTATTATCTGCATGATCCTTGCACCCAGTAATAAGATACCACTAAGTAAGAAGTCTGTTTGTGGGTTGAAAACTTGAGGTTTATAACTACTGTGAATATTGCACATTGTGGCTGATTGGGGATTTGATCTGTTGGCCAAGTGTACGTAGAAACAATAACTTTTATGACTGAGAAAAGGGAATTGTCTTACATACTAGATTGACGTGTATGCCATGATTTACTGTACCTCCCAGTGTGTTTATAGAGATTTACCATAACTTTTTCTTTGTTTCTATATTTCTGTTTATAAGCTGAGGTTCCCATATGCCTTCTTGATACTCTATGTAAGTTGTCCTGCTACCTTTCGAGATTTGAGTACATGCACCCTAGTCCCCCATTCCTGCACCCCTTTTAAAAGACCAATATGAAATAAATAAGCTGCCGTTTAGCTTATATTGCTTCTCTTCATTTACCCTACCAAAATGAAACACCTCATACTGCACCTTTTAGTGCAGACACAAAGCCTGGAAGCTTATCATGGTTGTCAGCAGGCCTCAGTCACATCAAGGAGGCCAGCCTTCACTTAGTGGATCATGGCACGGCAGGTCAAGGGCAGCCTCTAGTACCGGTCCCAAGCCTGCTTGGGGCAGTCAGAGTGAGAAATTTAACCCTGATCAGCCTTAGTGATGCACTTTGCAAGAAGGAATAAGGTAAGGAAGTACTCAATAAATGGCAGGATACTAGGAAGCTCAGAGGAACAGAGGGATGTTGGATTGCTTGTCTACATGTTGCTGAAGGTGGCAAGACAGGTTAAAAAGGCATATGGCTTGCTTGCCTTTATCAGTGATGGAACAGATATAAGAGAGGGGAGGTCATGTTGGAGCTGTACTGAACTTTGGTTAGGCCACAGCTGGAGTACTGTGTGCAGTTCTGGTCACCATACTATAGGAGGGATGTGACTGTACCAGAGGTGGTGCAAGGTAGATCCAAAGGATGTGGCCTGGGATAGAGCATTTCAACTACAAAGAGATGCTGAATAAGTTGATGTTGTTTTCTTCGGAACAGAGAAGATTAAGGAGGGGTCTGATGACAGAGATGTATAAGATCATAAGGAGCATGGACAGGGTGAATAGAAGGCAGCTGTTCCTCTTAGTTTGAGGGATCAATGTCAAGAGAATAATTTTGAAGTGTGAAAGGCAAGAGGTTTAGAGGGGATTTGGGGAAAAACTTTTTCACCCAGGCTCTTTCTGCTGGGGGCCTGTTTTCTTCATGGGATGAGAGACAGAGAGACCAGGATGAGAGAAGTTGAACACGGATCGCATAGCTATTACACGGTTGGTGCAGGTGGAGAAGTGTCCTAAATGGGTAAGTAGGCAATGCTGAGGAGATCCAGAGTTAATGGTGTCAGGGGTTGGGGTGGGTATGATCTCACAGGCAATAGTGAGAGTGGTAAAACAAATACCTTGGTGGAAGGTTGGTACAGTTGCAGACATAGAATGAAAGTGACGTATCACAAAGAAGTTGGAACTTATCCAGGTGGGAGTGGAGAAAGACATTAACTTTCTTCCTACAATCCTGGGCATTCCTCCAGACAACTGAAACTGTTTTAACCCAGGTGACCATCTTCGGACCAAGCTTGCATTGTTTTGTGTCATGTCTTCCAGTGCTGGTCCTGGGGCAGGAACAGGAAGAAGTTCTGTGTCAACACCAGTTTATCTAACTGGACCTCCAGGAACCTGCCTGCAAAGCAGGACATTGGTTTCCCCAGAATGCCATGTCTGGAGCAAATATCAAGAACGCTTGGCGCAAATGTAGATTAATCAGATCAGCCATGACTTTATTGAATGGCAGAGCAAACTTGAGAGGCTGAGTGGCCAACTCCTGATCCTAATTTGAATGTTCAGTTGATTTTCTAAATTGCCATTCACCCAAAACATCCTGTTCCGCTGTTGGTTTAAAGCCATTTCTTCTGATCATATCTTCTAGTACACTTCTATGTTTATTGACTCTGTCCATTCCTTCCACATTCTGGTTACAACTACTGTACCCATATCACTACCCTGGACTATTACCTTGTCTTCGTACTTTAAAAATACTTTCACATGTGACACCCCACTGTTCTGTCTGATTCTTCCTAATTATGCCACTTCCCAGAACATGGTCCCAGCATGGTTCAGGTGAAGAGTGTCCCAACAGTACAATCTCTCTTGTCACAGTATTGGTGCTAGTGTCCCATGATGCCAAACTCATTTCTCCCACACCAATCTTTGAGCCATGCATTCAACCCTCTTTTTTGACCCTATGCAAATTTGCTCATGGCTCGGGTATAGTAATTGCAGAGATTATTATCTGTGTGTTTCTACTTTTTCATTTAATGCCTAGCTATTTGTCTCTCTTAGTAGAACCTCTTTCTTACTCTAGCTTATATCATTGGTATGCATGTATACCACAACAACTGAACCTTCCTCTTTCACTCCAGGCTCCTCTTCAGGCTGGAGGAAATTTCCTCAAATCTGCCACCAGACACACAGTACAGCCTTAAGGACTCAATTTGTCAGCTGCAGAGAACTACCTCTATTCTCCTAATTATATTCTTTTTACCCTTCACACTTTTAATGGCCCTCTGCATCATGATACAGTGGTCAGTTTGCTGGTCCACCCTTCAGTCCCTACTCTCATGCACACAAGCTGCAAGAAACTTGAACCTGTTTGACAATAACAGGCTGAGACTCTTCCACTTGCTGATCCCCATATCTGCTTCACTCACTGCCTCTGAGAACAAGGTGTCCAGGCACCTTGATCTCTCCCTGATACATCATAGCGTCTGTAGCTGTGTTTCAGCTCATCAACTCTGAGCAGACACTTGGTCGTGCTGAAACATTTACTGTCGCTGTGGTTATTGTGGTGTAAACTGGTGACAACCAGTGTCCATATACTACAGCTGCTACCTACCATCTTTATTGTGTTTTATTGAACTAATTAGCTTTCAACTTCTATTTTGTCACATCATTTTTTCCACCAGTCAACTTGAAAATCCTTCATCCGTAATTATATAAAATTACATACACAATATACGTAAATACTGTAATTTGAAACAGGACAAAACTGGCAATGTCAAAAAAACTTATCTATAAAATATTGTACCTTTTTCCATAAACATTGCAATTGCATTCTTGTGAATATAATTTGTTATTTAGTACTGTTGCTTCTTTGCACTGATATTGTTAGTATGTCCACAGGCATGGCAGTACTTGGGTACCACACAAGCAGATAATGAAAATGAACAGGCTGCCATTGTTGCTCTCCAGAGGTAAGCCTGATAAAACAAAATGTCTACACTAATTTCCCTCTGCTGGAATAGAAAATATAACATAGTTTGCTCCATGGATGAATGAGTTAATTTTGTTAGTTATACAATATTTCAGATAATGAAAACGGATTCAGTGGGGTAGAATCTGATATGAGGATTTATAAATGCCAGAATGTTTACGACTGGCTTCATGAACCATAGGGAGAAAACATGGCCAAAGTTGCAATGAACAAGACATCCCCCTCTTCAAATTGCTTTAACATGTATTTACTTTCAGCTTGGCATTTATTCTCGATGTAGTACGAGCAAGTACATCACATACTAGGTCCCATATAATTTTTTAGTAGAGGAACCTGAGTTGAAGGTGAAAATGTGGGAGTGGTTTTGATCATTTCATTTAAAGTTTTTTTTTGCACCGGTTGCTGCCTTTGGTTATAACAGCTGTCTCTGTAATTGAATCTTATCGTCCAATGAATCACAGTAAATCATTTGGGGATTTCCTCAGTGACATCTTAGAACAGAGGCACATGTTGGGCAGTGCTATTCTGTTGCCTGTCCAAACAACAGCAAACAAACAGACTTAACGTCAATTTCCCAGATTCTGTCATCGTCATCCAACTGGGCATATCCTGTCCTACTGACAGTACACACCATTTAACACAAAGTACACATGCCACTAATCTTCATGCCAGACCACAAGGCTGAAGATCAACCAAGAATTAAGATCAAACAAGAGTTATGATCAGCAGCTACACCTCATCAGTGTACCTCAAGCGTGAACACCCCTTGAAGGAAAGACAACAAAAGCAGCGAGCACTGTCGGATCTAAGCAGTCCCACAATTAGTGGATGAAACCAAATCATCTTAGTCCCACCATTCCCAATTGTGAATCTTCAAGTAATTAAAATAGTAGAACATCAGCAACTGTGACAATTCCCAGCAGAAGTATGAGAGATATGTGTGGAGACAGTAATGACTCCAGATGCTGAAATCCAGAGTCAGTAGATGTGGAGCTGGAAAAGCACAGCAGGTGAGACAGCATCTGAGAAGCTGGAAAGTCAATGTTTCAAACCATAACCCTTTGTCAGGACTGGGGAGGGGAGGGGAGGGGAGCCCAGAAATAGAGCGGGGTGTGGGGCTGGAGGGAGGATAGGGAGATGGAGATAGGTGGATACAGGTAGCAGATTATTGTGGGTGATTAGTTGGAAGGGTGGAGCAGATAGATGAGTCAGAAGATGGACTGTTTGGGGGAGGGAAGACTTTGAAACTGGTAAAGTCAATGTTCAAACCATTGGGCTGTAAGCTCCCAAGGCAAAATATGAGGTGTGTGCTATGATTCCAAGCAGGTTTAGCCAAAGGTGAAAGCTAATGGTTCCACTTGGTATCCATAGATCAGCTGAGTATGATGGACACTGCAACAATTACAGACCTGAATTGTAGATTGAAATATGTAGAATTTGGGTTAAGTTATTGGACTAATAATGGATTATTGATGAAACTAACTTGTTCACTCCCCCAGCTGTGTTTCCTAAGGCTTCATTCTTGGTTGATCAGTTACCCTTTATGGTTGGTGGGGATTTTTCTTTGGAAGATGGAGAGGTTGGATATTTCTGTTGAACTTGTCTCTTCTTAATCATCCATTGTACCTATTGTCTGTCTTAAATTCATCGTAAATAGTTCTTCACTGCATTAATCGTAATTTTAATCAAATTTAATATATTTTTAGATGCCCCCATTGTCTGTCTATCATGATACAACATTTCTTGTCCACGTAATGATGTCTAACTAAAGGGGCCCACTTCCCTGCCTTATCTCCATAATCCTCAATTCTGTTACTGATTAAAAATCTATCTAAGCCTTGAATGTACAATTGGTTCCGCTATAATGTGTGTTTCTTCAAACGAACTGGCTTTAACGAGATTGAAGAATTTAGACCACTGTTTGTAGAACACAAACTTTCCTTACCTGTATTGGCTGTCATGTGATTCTGGCACGTTCCATTAGTTTAAATGGTGTGGCTATTGCGCAATTTTCTTATAACGTGAGATTGCAGGAGTATGGAACTCTTGCGTTAAATCAGAACTGACTGTACCCGATGATCCAACCTCAAAAGCTCTCCGTATAAAGAATTCTACAGACTGTCTACCCTGAGAAAAGTTCTTCTTCATCTCTGTCTTAAATGAATGACCACTTACTCTGAGATTTTGCTGTCAAGTCCTAGCTTTTCCCACAAGGGAAAACAACCTTTCCACAACAACCCTGTTAGCCCCTCTAAAAATCTTAAATGTTTCAAAAGGTCTCCTCTCATTCTGCTAAACTCCAATGAGTACAAGCCCAACCTACTAAACCTCTCCTCATAAGACAATTGCTCCTTTCCTAATACCAGCCTAGTGATACTTATCTGGACTGCCTTAGATAAGAGAACCAGTAATCCAACTGTGAACTGATTAGTGCCATGTATAGGTTTAGCAAGATTTCCCTATTTTTATACACCATTCCCTTTAACATCTAGGCCAACAGTCCATTTATCTTCTCCATTATCTGTTGAACTTCGATGTTAGCTTTTTTTGTGATCCAAATATGAGGACCTTCAAATCCTCATGTGCCACAACTTTCTGCAGTCTTTTTCCACATTATTCAACATCTCTATTCTTCACATTAAAATACATAACCTCACATTTTCCCACATTATATTCCATCTGCCAAGTTTTTGATCACTCACTTAACCTGTCTATATCTCTCTGTAGTATCTTTGTGTCAACCTCACTACTTGCCTTTCCAACCAAATTTGTGTCATCTACAGACTTGACAGTGCATTTACCTTTGTCATCCAAGTCATTAATGTATGATGTATAATGAAATAAATGTGGTCCCAGCACTGATCCCTGTGTCACTTCACTAGTTACAAGTTGCTATCCTGAAAATGGTCCCTTTAACCCAACACTCTGTTTTCTCATGGTTACTTAATCATCAGTTCATCCAAATATATTACTTTCAGCATCATGGGTCCTTTTCTTATTAAGTAGCCTAATATACAGAACGTTACAAATACCTTTTCAAAATCCAAATATATTACATTTGCTGGTTCACCTTTAACTATGCTGTTTGTTAGCTCCTCAAAGAGCTGTAATAAATTTGTAGGGCATGATTTCCCCTTCATGAAGCCATGCTGACTCTGCATGATTTTATTATGTATTTTTTAATGGTCTACTATTGCATACTTCATAAAAGACTCGAGTATTAGCATTGCACCATGTAATTTCACAGTTAAAGCAATAGATTAAATGTGAAGGGAATATAATTGTCAAGAAAAGAACAAAGATAAAAAACAAAATTATGGTCATAAGGAACATCTCATAGTTTCAGAACAGATATATTGTCACCTTTTTTTTCCTATCTAAATAAGTGTTATCTGGTAAGTTAGCCCAAAGCCACGTGTCTAATTCAGAATATTGATGTGGATAATTACAATTCTGGTTAGTAACTAAGAGACAAGTCTAAAACACCATCGTTAGGGATGTAATCCCAACACTTTTAATTCATACTGAGTTTGCAGGTGTACTTTAACTATTTGTGCACTTGTTGGTAAAATGATAGGTGAAACGAAGAGGATATGAGTGTCTTTTGTTAATTATGACTATAGCTTTCTTGCTTACTGATAGGTACTAAATGTTGAATATAGACACAAAGTCCATTTGCCTGCATAATATGTACATAAGGTGGTTTCTACTAAAATTGGCGCATATTGGCTGAGCAACAATTTCTGCCAGACATTAAAGTCAGCCTTTTCAACTTTTCAGCTTTAACTTTTAAAGCATTACTTTAAAACAATCTGCAAAAAATGCTACGTTGGACGTAAGACATCTAAATTGATTAATTCATCAATCCAGGTACAATGCAGCATCTTCTGAAAAGTGAATCATATATTGAATGACTGTTATTTGAAGTAGTATCTTGTTAGAATTAATAATATAATTACCCAAGTTGTTCAGATTAATATTTTCCACATTATTTAACTGTATTTATAGTAGACTCCTGTCAGTCCTCCTGATCTTATAAAGTAATTTCCAAAGCATTTGAGTATGTAGACTGAAAACTGTTGTGCCACACTTGTCTCTGGAACAACCGTATATCTATTTTCCTTCTAGATGTCTAGAACTACAGTCTTGCAATTTGATTGCACTGATGGCATTGGCAGTAAGCTTGACCAACATAGGTCTACAACAAGAAGCTAGTGAAGCTCTGAAAAACTGGATTAGACATAACCCCAAATACAAATACCTAATAAGAGGAAAAACTGGGTCTCCAGCCCTTGGGAGAAAAGAATGTAAAGAAACGGACGACAGGTAACTACAAATCTGTGTTTTAGGCAATTAGGGAGAATTTGTTCTACAAACTTAATTACTGGTCCAGCAAAAGAAAGTAAATTTGCATACAATTTATTTTAATTGAATGAATTCACACTTGTAATTGGAAAATTAGCTTTTAGCTATTTGATACTCAATTACTATAAACATGTTCAGTTCATCCCTTGCAGAAGTGAAAGATCTGTTTTTGAAAGCAGCCCATCAGAATTCTGATGCAATAGATCCGGACCTACAGACTGGATTAGGTGTACTTTTTAACCTCAGTGGAGAATACGACAAAGCTGTTGAGGCATTCAATGCTGCCCTAACAATTAGACCACAGGTAAAATCTCACTGTTTTAAATGATAAATCATTCTATTATTTCTGTTTTAGCAATGCCTTTTCACCTTCTATACTAAATTGGAAAGAGACAATGACAAGAGAAATTAGTTACATTTTGTCAGCAAGAGGGCATTATTATATTTATTATCCTTTCTGTTTTGGATATTTCATTTTGGTTTCATTCTACCACACAATCCTATATACCTAGAAATAATGACCATGTAAGATGAAATGAATATTGAAAAATTATTACAGTTATTGTTATACCTGTGAATTGTTGGTTTCATGTCCAACATTGTTATTTCACTAAACAACAGATTCAGTAATCATAAAAGCAACACATAATGCCCTATTTCAACCCACTGTAATGTATGTAGTTCTCATTTGATCTGAGAATTACCCATAAACTAAGAGGTTTATGTCATCATTCAGCAGTAAATAGCGGGACAGAACATTATTCAACCAGATTTTGTGATCAAAGATAAATGAACACTTGGCCATTACCATTCTATAGGCTTTTGCACTGAAAGTTTTTGGCAACTAACTATCCAGAAAGCACAGAGCATCTGGCACCTGTATAAACCCCTAGGAACTGTGTGTTCCCGTAATCAGTCAGATTGAAAAAATGTTAATTGGTGGTTCAGAACTTGAGCCAGGAGTGCCAGAACTGTAAAATTGATGTCAAATCAGGCACAATTGCCAAAAGAGAGAGTAAAGGAGGAGACAAGAGAGAAAGTTCAATTCAATAAGTTATATTTTATCGTTTTCAATAATAAAATCTGAATGGATGAAACTACTCTTGTAAAGCAAATCCTTGTTAGACATCTTCTTGGGCAACAATTAAAACTGGACACACTAAAGAGACAGTGAAATGGACAAACCCCAAGTGTTTCTGACACATTTGTTAAAGATATCAGACAAGTAATGCATCCTCACACATAATATCATCAAGTTTGCAGATGTCACAAAGGAAGGTGGATGAACTGTGAGGAGGATGGAGTGAGCTTTGGTATGATTTGGAGAAATTGAATGCATGGGAAAAGGCATGACAGTATGATATGGATAAATGTAAGGTTATCCACATTGGTAGCAAAAACAGGAAATCAGATTGTTATCTGAATGGCCATAGACTGGGAAAGGGGGAGCTGCAATAGGATCTGGGTGCCCTTGAATACCAGTTGCTTAAAGTAAGCATGCAGGTGCAGCAGGCAGTGAAGAAATGTATATTGTCCTTCATAGAGAGAGAATTCAGAACAGGACTGGGGATGTCTTGCTGTAATTGTACAGGGACTTGGTAAGAAGACATCTGGAGTATTGTATGCAGTCTTGTCTACTTATCTGAGGAAAAATGTTCTGACTATGGAGGGAGTGCGACAAAGGTTTATCATACTGATTCCCGGGATGGCAGGACTGAGAAGAGAGACTGTATCGGTTAGGACTATATTCACTGAAATTAAACTTTTCAAGAATGAAGGGTTGAAGACAAAACAACGAATGTTTTCATGAAGGAGTTTGATATAGTTCTTAGGTCTACAGGAATAAAGTGGGAATAGGGTTCCGAATTGGATGATCATATCGAATGGCAGAACAGGCTCCAGGGGCAAAATGGCATATCCCTGCTCCTGTTTTTTGATGTTAATTCAATGCCAAACCATTTGAAGAGATACAGTTATCATGCAATTTGGGTACAAGCAGGAAATCTCTGACAGCAACTTCTTTATTTCCAAATTTAACAAACCTGGACAATGACTATGTTTCAGGTGGCAAGTATGATTTGCACTACATAGGTGCCAGGCAATGGCCATCTCTGACAGGAGAGAATCTGACCACTATCCCTGAATTCAATAGCGTTACCATTGCTTAATCTCCCACTTACTGGGAGTTATCATTGACCAGAAATTATGTCTACAAGAGCAGGTCAGAGGCTAGGGATCCTGCTGTGAGTGACTCCCCAAAGCCTTTCCATCATTCACAGGGCACAAAGCAGGAGTGTGATAGAATACAGCCCTCTTGCCTGGATGGATGCAGTTCTAACAACACTCAAGAAGCTTGAGCCATCCAGGACAAAGCAGTCCATTTGACTGATGCTCACACCCTCCAGCACGAACATTCAATTTCAGTTATGTCTACCATCTAAAAGAAGCACTGTAGAAGTTCACCAAGGCTCTTTTTCCAAACCCATAACCACTGCCATCTAGGACAAGGGTAGCAGATACATGGGAATACCACCACTCATAAGTTCCCCATCAAGCCACACACCATCCTGCATTGTAATTATATGGTTCTTCATTCAGTTTTACTGGGTCAAAATCCTTGAACTGCCTCCATCAAATGTGAGTCTTCCTCCATCAAATGGATTGCAGCAGTTCAAGAAAAAAGCTCAATATCTCCTTCTCAATGCCACCTCTCAGAGTGAGCAGTAAAAATAAACAAACTGTTGGAGAAACTCAACAGATTTGACAGCATCTGTGGCGAGAAAAACAGAGTTAATGTTTCAAGTCCAATCTGATTGAGCATGTCATACAAAACTCAATGTTAACTCTGTCTCTTCTCTACAGATGGTGCCAGACCCACTGAGTTTCTTCAGCATTGTCTGTGTTTGTTTCAAATTTCCAGCATCCACAGTATTTTGCTTTTATTACAGGGCTGGCCAATAATAAATACTGCCCCAGGCAGTGATGCCATATTCTATGAAAGAACAACACTAAACCTTGTATTTTAGTGTGGCTAGAATGCCACAAAAAACAATTTCTGAAAGTTTATTTCTGAATTATTGAACAAATATAATCACAATCCTGTTTCTACATGCACAATTATAATGCAGGTGTCATTATATTTAAAGTTAATGCATTAACAATTTTTTTAAAAGTAGCTAACAACTGAGATAACACACACAGAAATGTGATATAAAAAAATAAATATTCTGATGTAACTTCTGTCTACCTAAATTTCTCTGACAATAGTTTTTAAAATGCTTTAATACTTCCAAGGATTATTTGTTGTGGAATCGTCTTGGAGCTACATTAGCAAATGGAGATCGGAGTGAAGAAGCTGTTGAGGCTTATCAAAGAGCTTTGGAAATTCAACCTGGCTTTATCCGATCAAGGTACAATCTGGGAATCAGTTGCATAAACCTGGGAGCTTACAGGTCAGTGCTAAATTCAATTTTCCTCGATATTTACATTTGTAATTTTGATTTCAGCTTTGTTGAAGAGAAGAGTTCAGTACTGAGGATTTGAGCAAATTTCCCTCCTTTTGAACATGTATTGGTTGACCCAAGTGCTTCAAAATGCACCATAGCACTTTTGCTCTTTCAAACAAGGTTGATTACTCTGTTCAGTAAAGTGCAGAAGAGGGTCCTGGACCAAACTACTTCAGTTGTTTGATCGATTCTCCACAATAAGATCAGAAGTGGGGATGTTTGCTGATGCTTCTACAATGTTTAGAACAATTTGCAATTAGCTGAATATGAAGGCTATCAATATCCATGTGCAGCAAGGCCTGAGCAATATCCAGGCATAGACTGATAAGTGGCTAGTATCATTCATGCTACACGTCCCAGGTAGTGACAATCTCTAAGATGAACAAATCAAACCATCGCCCTTCACATTCAATGGCATCACCATCACTAGGTCCCCCCTACTGGCAACGGTCTAGGAGTTACCATTGAAAGGGACTTGAAATGGACCATCAAATAAAACTTGTGACTGCAACAGCAGGTCAAAGGCTGGGAATTTTGGGTTGAGTAACTAACCTCCAGACTTCCTAGCGCCTCTCCATCATCTACAAGGCAAAAGTCAGGAATGTGACGGAATACTGTCTACTTCCGTGGATAGGTGCAACTCCAACAACACTCAACAAATTTAAAAATATCCAGAACAACACAGCCTGCTTGATTATCACCCAAACACCACCTACAATATACACACTCCCTTCACCGTCAACACACAGTGGTAGCAATGTACTATCTCTACATGATGCTCCGCAGCAACTGACCAAGATTGATTTCATAACAACTTCCAAAACAATGATCTCTACCACTTGGAAGGACAAAGGTAGCAGATCCATGGGAACATAAACTGTAAGTTCCCCTCCAAGCCACTTACCATTCTGATTTGGAACATTATCATTGTTCTTACACTGTCACTGGGTGAATTTCTTAAAACTCCTTTCCTATCATCATTGTAGCTGTTCCTACACCCCAGTGATGTTAGCAGCTCAAGATAGCAGCTCATCACCACCTTCCCCAGGGCAATTACAGATAGGCAACAAACACTGACCCAGCCATCAATGCACACCCCATGAATGAATTAAAACAATTTTGTTTCAAAGTTCTAAATTTTCTGATGACTAGCCCTGCTGGATAGTTAATTGGTTAATTTTCTCTCTGAATAAATTAGTCAGAAGTAGCAAGCAGGAAACATTTTTACCGTGGTTTCAACATTGCCAACAACATGGTGACAACAAGAAATCTTAAAGTATCTTAGTCTTTCTTGCAGCATAGCCATTCAAAATATGAGAAAGTCTGGTTCATGAATTTGATTTATTTTCCTCATTTTGGGTTCAAGGATATTTGAGTCTACACAATCTAAGATAGGAACTTGCATTTGCATGGTGCTTTTCATAACTTCAAGATGTCACAAGTGTTTTCGGGCCAATGAAGTAGTATCTGAAGAGTAGTCATTTTAATGTAGGAAATATAGCAATTGATTTGAGCACTGCATGGACCTACATACCGTAAAGAGCTAATGACCTGTTTGTCGAGGGATAAGTATCAGCCAGAAGATCGCGAAGAATGCTGTTCGAATAGTTCTATGAAATCTTCCGTATTGTGAGTTTCACATTTCATTTGTAAAATGGCAACAACCTCTGTATCGCACTAAAATACCAACCTGGATTCTGTGTACAAGTCTCCAGAGTAGGGCTGAAGCCCCAGAACTTAATTCTGAGGTGAAAGTTCTAGCACTGAGCCAGTGATGAATCTGATGGTGAAATGATTAGAACCAGAGAGACAGGAAAACTTACTGCAAACGTGGAGCCAAAACTTAACCTTCATATTGCTTAACTTAAATCATCAGACATTCTTTTGTTTAAATCATTTTAAGAATTGGATAAATGCCTAAAAAGTCAAATAAACACAGGCAATGGAGCAAATGACAATTTTAAGATTGACTGAGTTGCTAATGGATTGCTCTGTCAAAGACATGATGGGGCAAACATCCTCCTTTAGTTCTCTAACCACACATGTCATGTTGGAAAAATGTGTGTTGATAGATGAACAGTAATCACAGCAACAGCAGATCTTGTATTAAAGAATGCAGCTTTGAGGAAGAGACCAAAACAGACAGTTCAGATTGAGGTTCAGCAAGTTTGGAGGGGTAGCATGAAATAGTAGTCTGGGGATAATAATTGAAAATTAAATATCCAGGATTGTTCTGGTCATTTCTCTATTGACTTCATCCTGTTACCCATCCATTGCTCAGTGATGCCATACACTGAGTTCTCTGCATCCCCTTGGATGGACAACAATACTTTACATGTTAAACAGAGTCAGTTATCTCAGTTGGCTGGATAGCTAATTTGCAATGCACAGTGATTCCAACAGTATGGGTTCAATTCCTGCATGTTACCATGAAGTCCACTCCTTCTCAACCTCTACCCTTACCTGAAGTCTGGTGACCCTCAGGTAAACCATCAGTTGTCTCTCTCTAATGAGAGATTAGGACTGCGGTGACTTTGCCGTTTATATGTGTGTTGCCAATGTTCACACATCAAGCTGTTAGTAAAAACTAGAAGGCCATCCTTCCTAGCTGTTCCAGTGCAGCATCCTCTGCAGTGTTCCATACCTAACAACATCCTTCAAATTCACCAAAACGCTACAAGCTTCATAAATGCTGGAAATGACAATTTCCCCTCCCCAAAAGCATGCTTGCTACATGTTGCCTACTATTTCCATAGTTATCCCAGACTTCTTTGAAGGCAAAAGATAAGAAAATACCTGTATAAGGAAAGAGGTTACAGTAATACTGTTGATTTATGAATGGACAGATTGAATTTCATAACTCAAATTAATCTCCAAAACAATGATTGCAAAAATTTCAGGATACAGTGTAATGAAAGCAGAATTTGACTTAAGCCACAATAAAATAATTCCCTTGATTACTACCTTGTTTATTATGTAGTAATGACACACTATTATAAAATAGCATTACCTATAACATCTATAGCAGCACAATAGAAAATTTGTCAGTGACACGATAAAGTCAGTGTGCTTTGCACGCATCTCATGTGTCAGATTTATTTATACCACATCAAAGAAAAATATAATGGAATTACCCGAGAATGATCTCTCAAGTCTTGTTTGATGTTCATATGAATTTCAAGTGTTTACTTCACAGTAATTTGCTTTTCCAGTCTTAAAGGAGCACAAATTTATAATTTCACTCACGCTAAAGTGTATGATATTGTTTTGTAGAGCAGAAAAATAATCTGGTGGAAAGATATTAATACAAAAGAGAAATAATGCTGTATGAATAGACACAAAGAACACGAGCTTTCTCTCAAAAGGAATCAAAGGATGACTGTTATTTTTGAAGATTGCCAAGAGTTACAATTTAGTAAATAGCAATAAATTACTCCCAGTGGTTAGTGAAACAATCATAATCAAGCACGAATTTAATCCAAAAATGTTGGAGATTAAAAATATGCCTTTACACACTTGATTGGAAAATAGCTGAAAGAGGATCTGTAACTTCCTCTTTAAAAAGAGAAGTAATGTTTGAAGAAAAGAATTTGTAAACAGTGAGCAAACAAGAGAGGAATTCCTGTGGAGAAAAACATTGGCACAAACAAGATAGATTAAGTAAACTGTTTCAGTTCTGTAATATTCTGTTTCCAATTTAAAGATCTTTCACACACGTAAGTCTTCATTAGGGAACAGAATAGTGCTAAAGGACAGCTAATGCTGTTCCTGTATTTTTGTAAAGAGTTAGAACAAGTCCACTGAACAATAGATTAATTAACTGTAGAAAACATTAATTCCAGAGTGTTCAGTTCTTCATACTCTAGCGACCATTGTTCCTCCAAAATGGTGCCTACAGCATGCAGACACACTGCTGACATTACCCACAGCAGATAACATTCCGCTAAGGCCAAGCAACATTGATTTGGTGCCAGCACAACCATTTTTCAGCTTAACACTGCAATTAATTCCTTCCTTAACCTTGTACACAGTGCACATCCTCACTTGTATACCAACACAGCATCTTTCTGCTTGAACTGTCCCTGATCAACTCATTTGACTGTGAAACCATTTAACAGAACTCTAATTGCCCATTCACCAACAGTCCCAAACATTTCCTTATCTACACTACTGACCTTCGTATCATTCACTTAGCCACAATGCACAAATGAAAGCCATCACAAAAATAAATATCCCAAACCAAACTAATAAATCAAATTATACCAAAGTTCATTCCCTTAGCAGCTGTCCTTTCTGTGCCTTTGTCTGTTGTTGGGCTGTAGCGTGGCTGGTAGAAAGTTGCTGACTTTCAGTCGGGCTGACTGCGGATGGCCTTGCAGGTTGATCCCAAGCAGCTCTGGATTTAGAAGGCCTATTTTCAGACTATAATGTCTCATCGTGAAGAGCAGCATTCTGGCCTGATGGGCAAAGCAAAGGCATTGGTAGAGCGGCAGTGGTGAATGCTATTATCCTGAATGAAGACAACAGCTTACTGCTCTATGGAGACACTGATACTCCTGGGCAGTCTCAGTCTCAGTGCCTTGAATGGTAGGTTAGTGGACTGCAATCAGACTCTGTGAATCTCTTTGAAGACTGGTATGCACAGATTTCATTACAGGAGTCTCAGCATGCACAATGACAGCAAGCATAACTTGTCTGATTTCAGTCTAAGCTTCTACTGCAGCACCTACGTGTTTCATGGCTTCTGTTTCACTTATTGATGGAGATGACCACCAGTTCTACACTGAAAGGGGTGAATTTCAAGATCTGTGCAAAGTCCTTTGCCAAACTGATGCTGACTCCTCCGTGCTCCTTGATGTTGACCACAGGCTTTCAGGATGAGTGATAGAAAGAATTAATACATTGAGCAGAGTGTGAGACTAGGAGGACATTTCATACAAGATGCTGAAGATTTCCTGGCCAGTTGTGTGAGGTAATTAAACTATTATTCAGCATTGCAGGCCTTCAGGGAAAAAATTCTGATATTGATTGCCATGGCCATCTAGTCCCACTGCATTCCCAGTCTGCCAGGTGGTCATTCAGGCACCCTGTATATAGGTGTTATCTGTCTTCCTTTCTAACTAAAGCACTAAGGCCTCCAATGCATGATTAGAACATATTGTAACTTGATCACCCTACGAACATCCACCCTCCCCCCACCACCCCACCTTTCTTTGCCATTCTTTTGTCTTGTCCAAGTCAGAATCAGTTCTAGAGTGAGTTCCAGCATTTGTTGCAGCCAGAACACATCACCCCTTCTAAGAGGTACAGGTTAGCTTTAACTCACATTGGACGTTTCATAATTCTGCTTCCCCTGCTTTGACATGCAGTCACTCAGCTGTACAGTCACCACCGGTAACAGGCTGCAGTTATTTAAATTAGCAGGCAAAGTGAAATTTGCATACTGTCTGCATCAAAAAAAAATGGCATTGCATTTGTTCCACATCTTGATTATCTGTTTCTAGAAGTTATCACATTTTGATTATTAAAAATCAAAAATAGAGGGAATAGTCAGCACATATTTCAAAAGGAAATATCACACATAACCACTTATTGAATTCTTTGAAAGAGTAGGCAAGTAAAATATAGATAAAATATGTTTGGATATTCACAAATACCTGTATGCATTTGTCAGATGAAGAAGAGTCATACCAGACTCAAAATGTTAACTCTGTTTCTCTCTCCAGCTCAAACCTGCTGAGTTTGTCCAGCTTTCTGTATGTTTCAGACTTTCAGCATCTGCAGTATTTTAATTTCATTACAAGAATTAATGGCGGTGACTCAAGACAAATTAGGAAGGTGTGTTCCATAGGGATTGACACTGGAACCACTGTTGTGAACAATCTAGACGAATGGACTTGGGGAAACAAAAATATACTCTATAAATTTGCAGATAACGCCAATTTGGAGGATGCAGTTAGTACAGAGGAACATTGTGCAAAATTCAGAATAACTTGCAAAATACGTACTTAATTAGTAAACAAATTTCAATATAGATAAGAGTGAGGCGGTCCATTTTGGTAGGAAGAACAAAGAGACCTTTTACAACTTGGTTAATAAAAGTAAATGGGTAGAGGAGCAAAGATACCTTTGGAGACAGATAAATCTCAAGGTGGTGAAGCAGATTAAAAAAAGTTATTTTTAAAAGGATCAAACTAAAAACTGGGGTTTAGTTCTAGAGGGATGGAATTGAAAAGTAAGACATTCATGAAACTTGTTCAGAACCTATTTAAATTATTAATATAGGACTGTGCACAAGTCTGGTCTGCATATTATGAAAAGGATAAGACGTTTTAGAGAGGGTGCAAAAAATATTGGCAAGAATGATACCAAAACACAGAGGTTCCACCGATTGGGAAAGATTGAACAGGTTAAAGGCTATTCTCCAGAATAGTGAGAGCTGCAATGTGACCTGATAAAGTCTTCAAAAATGACTAAGGGGTGCAAATGGAGTAGACATTCAGATAACGTTTTTGAATCCACTACAAACTGAAACAAAAGGGCATCAACAGAGAATTACTAATAAATCAAACACAAAACTCAGGAACTCAAAGAATGAGTACAAAACAGGAAAACTGCCACAAATATTTAGATGTATCGAAGGAAAAACTGTATAAGTACAAGGAAGAAGGCTATCTTGACAGGGTTAGATGTCAAAAAGTTGAAAGAGGCTTGCAGGGAGCATAATTGCTTGGCTAATTGAGTAGATTCTGTGCTATAGACCCTATGAGGGGAGTTTTGGTACACACAAGTGTGTGGGTCAGATAGATTGGGGACAGAATATGTGATGGTGCAAATTCTAAAATCCTAATTCCTAGATCCAACCCAGCAATTTCAGGATTTTAAGAATGTGTAAAAATAGATAGGAAATCTCCAGGTATGAAATGGTTGGAAAGGCTTGTAATGAGTGACTGCATGTCCTAGGCCTCAGTAAAGCCAGCAACTAAAGCAAAGAGAGGACAATTTCAGGGAGATATTAAATGCTTTACCCTAGCTGCTAAGCAATGTTGTTGAGGAGGAACAGCAGTGATCTGATTAAACTAAAGAAATTAACTGTAACAGTTAATCCAGAAGGATATAATTGAAACACTGAAGATGACTTCCAGAAGGATGGAATTAAAAAGCGGAAAGTCATGCTTTCATGCAATGAACCTTGTTTAAACCATACTTGTAGGGCTATGGAAAATTGTGGTGTGCATGTTATGAAAAAGACTAGATTTCCTCTGATTTCAACAAATGATCCCAGGATCAGACACTCCTTGCTGAAGTTGTACATTGAACGTTCATGATATCTCCAAATGGCTCCATGTCAATCATGAAGCTAAATTAGTCAATCAGGTTGATTCCTGGCCAGGAAACCTGCAAGGACCAAATAATGAAAGCTGTGGAGTTAAAACTTTAGTGTATACAATTTTGCGTTTCTGTCATCCCTGTCTCCCAGTCTCCAAAATTTGCAGCCTATGGAACATTGATTCTGCACCATAGTGTCAGGAGTTTGCAGTCACCTTGTGTATTGTCATTGGTTAACAAGTAGGCAATTAAAAGTTGCAATAAAATTATAGCTTACTTTGTGACAGGCACTGCCAGCTCCTTCTCAAGTCTGTGTCTAACAATTATAATTGACTGCTTGTCCAAATAAAGTGTCTTCTAATTTTACTGCTAAATGATTGTTAATCTTCTACAATAATCTTCACTCATGGCGTAATCTAAAATAAGTTAAAATATTCTCAGTCGTGCACGCAAGCAGCAATTTCCCTTGAAGATAGTGTTTGTTCAGTGACTGGCTTTGTTCCTTGGTACATCAGCAGCATGATTGCTATAATATTGTCAACACTTCAGTGATAGATTCTGCCCTTTTACTACAAAATATAACAGTCCTACTTTGATAAATGTTTGTTGTATTGTACTTTCATATTGTTCAAGTTAAAAACAAACGTTCAGCCGATTTACTGGCAAGGGGATGTGCATTATCATGAAAGCAAAACATTGCAGATGGTGGAATTACTCAGTAAGGCAGCCTCATCCATGCAAGAGAGAAACAGATATAACATTCCAGGTCATAACCTTTCATTCGAACTAAGAAGAGGTAGAAATGCAAAATTAAATAAAGAATTGCAGAAGCTGGAGATTGGGGAAAAATACAGAAAGTGCTGAGGAAACTCAGCTGGTCTGGCCGCATCTGGGGAGAGTGAAGGTATCGAGTCCAGCGATTCTTCGTCAGATATAGGAATATGATAGGTAAAAGAGGGCAAGGTGGAAAAGATCTAAATGGAAGATCTACGATAGGGTGGAGGGCAGAAAAACTAAATGACAAAATGTTTCATGGTAGAAAACCATAGGGAATGATAATGGGACAAACAAGGAAACAAAAAGCTGATTCTAGAGGAAGTATGAAAGAAAGGTTCACAGTTGGTTGAATGATGTCTCTTTCAGTCTTTTTTTTTGCACAGAATCTTTACTACAAAAAGCATGACAGAACAAAATTGGGGCAGAGGTTATAATCTAAAATTGTTGAACGTAACATTAAGTTCAGAAGCCTATAAAGCGCTGAGGTGTTATTCTTCAAGCTTGTCTTGAGCTTCACTAGAACATTGTAGCAGGCCAAAGTCAGTAACGTCAGTGTGGAATAAAGTGGAAAATTAGAAATAACAGGCAACTGGATGCTTGGGATAAAATGTACACAGACTGAACGGAGTTGTCTACGTCTACATTTGGTCTCTTCAGATTAGTGATGATATTGTGAACAGTGAATACAGTAAACTAAATTTGAAGAAGTACGTGTCAATACTTTGACACTGAGGAGGAGTGTTTGGTACCTTGGACATAGAGAAGGGAAGAGGTAAAAGGGCAGAAGTTGCATAGAATCATAGAATCCCTACAGCGTGGAAGCAGGTCATTCGCCCCATTGAGGCCACGCCAACCCTCCGAAGAGCATCCCACCCAGACCCACCCCTATCCCTGTAACCCTGCATTTCCCATGACTATTCTACCAGCCTGCATATCTCTAGGCACTATGAGCAATTTAGTACAGCCAGTCAACTTAACCTCATTAGACTGTGATAGGAAACTGGAGCACCCAGAGGAAACCTACACAGACACAGGGAGAATATACAAATTCCACACAGTCACCCAAGGGTGGAATTGAACCCGGGTTGCTGGTGCTGAGGGGCAGCAGTGCTAACCACTGTTTTGTGTTCCATCGAAGAAATGGAAAAGTTGACATGGGAAAAGGAGGACTGTGGGATTTCAGCTGTGACTGAAAAGTGGACCAATGAGTTACAGAGAACAGTCTCTTCAGAATATTGAAAGGGGAGGGAGAGAGGAAAACCAAGAAGACGATAAAGTCAAGGAGGTGAATTGAAGACTCAGATATGTGCTATGTGAGAGAAATAGAATGCTGGAATTGGAAGTAAAATCAATAAAATTTTGAAAATCAGAATATGAGCAGGAAATGGCATCAAGACAGTCATTGTATAGGTACTATTACTGTTTTTATAGATTTTGCAGAATTGAATTTTTCAATCACATGCAAACTCTTCACAAAGAGAGACTCATTTGATGCCAAGAGCCAGATTACCATTCACTCTTGCTACTGGTAAAAGCGTTCTTAATGTTCATGCTGTGTTTCTGTGATCTGTTGTCTGAATGTTGAATGACAGCTGAATAATCTTCCAAAGCAAACTTAGGAGAGGGAAAGCAGAACTTAGGGAATCAATATTCAGTGTAGCTATCTTGCTGCCTTTTTATTCAGACTTGCCCTTTCTTGAAATAAGATGCTGTCACAGATTATTTTCAATAATATAAAAACTTAATCACAGTTTCCAGCAGTTATAGGTCATAATATTCTGATTCAACACTGTTCATTTTAGTTTACCTAAAACAATTATTGCCTTCAATATTGAATGTTCAATAAATCCAATTTATGATATTTTCTTCAAAAGTGAGGATGAAATCTAGAAATACTATTTTGAATCATTTGCAGTATTTAGCACACCCTCCCATGACAGGATATAAGACAGGGTGGGGAAGGTCTAAAATCAGGGCTATGCTTGCCTTCCAGCTGCCTCCATTATAGTTTTACCAGAGGTGGTGGAGGCAAGGGGCAGTCTGTTCACCCATAGGCTGGATAAGGCCCTCTGTCAACTAAATAATGGCTGATAAAGTGTCGGCATCAGTGACTGCTTGGATTTTACCGGTGGCGAAGAGGCTGACACCAGATGTCCTGTATAGTAGGTGAAACCTGTGGACCAGTGGCTAGGCAAGGTGGGGAATACATACCACTTTTAGAGGCTCCTTGTGCAAATTGAAGCCGCCCCTCCACCGCCTTAAGCCTGACCACCCCAGACAGACTCCCTTGAGATTCTAATGCAACATGATTTCCTCAAGGACTGTTGCAGACCCAGCAATAGCCGTCATTCTTATTGGTGCTGCTGGGATAAGTCAGACACGAGCCATTTGATTGATTGGCACCTCTCAGTGGTAGGTGGAGTTTCTCTCTGAGTCAGAAAACTCATTCAATAAATGATCAGATTACCATTAAATTGCTGGGGACCTTTGGCCAAGCTGGGTCATCCCGACTGTTTACGTCAGGGATCGGGGTCTTGGGGTGCCTACATATTTGTGTGCAAACTGTTTCTCATCATAAATGGTGCCCATCCATGTATTTTGCAAATACATAGAATTAAAGTAGAAAGCTTAGCACATTAACATAGTACTTGAATCAGAATTGGCAAACTCTTAGTGTTTCCAATGTACTTTGAAGCAGAGGTGCAGTCATCAATAATATTCCTGATGTTCGGCTGGTTTTAATTCTTTATGTCCTACTTTTTGGGGAGCAGGAGTAGAATCAGTTCCTTAGTTGTACTTTTTGTAAATGTGTTCCTTCTTTGCATTCTTATCGTTGGTTTTTTTCTAGTTTTAAGCCAGTCTACTCTACTTCTATGATGTTAGTTTATTTTATCAATAGGAATAGTTTGCCCATATGATATGACAAATTTATTAATTAATTTGACAATTTATCTGAATAATTAAGTTGGGAACGTAATTATGAAAATGCTAAATAGGGTCTACTGGAGTTTGAGAGGATTTGTAGCTTGGATTTTGGATGAGATTGTAGACATGCTCACCAAGCCGGTGGGTTTAGATGCAAACATTTTGTCATCCTGCTGGGTAACGTCGTCAGTTCAAAGAGGTTGTTGATGGAGTTCCGGTTGGAATACCAGGCCTCCAGGAATTCCCTGGTATGTCTCTGTTTGGCTTGTGTGATTATGGATGTATTGTCCCCATCGAAATTGTGTCCCTCATGGTCCGTGTGTAGTGATACAAGTGAGAATTTGTCCTGTCTCTTGGTGGTGTTCATATATCCGTATTGTCAGTTTTCTTCCACTTTGGCCGATGCAGTGTTTCTCACAGTCCTTACAAGGTACGTTGTATATTACACTGGTTTTACTGGTTTTGGGTGTGGGATCCTTTATGTTTGTCAGTAGCTGTCGTAGGGTGGCTGTTGGTTTGTGGGCCACTCTGATACCTAGGGGCCTGTGTAGTCTTGTGGTCATCTCTGAAATGTCCTTGATGTACAGTAGGGTGATTAGTGAGTCTGGTCATGTTGTGTCTTCCTGTTGTGGTCTATCTTGGAGGTAACGGCAGACTGTGCTTTTCGGGTATCCATTCCTTTTGAAGACTCCATTATAGGTGCGTCTGTTCTGCTTTGCATAGCTCCAGGTTGCTGCAATGTGTTGTGGCTCATTTAAATAGTGTCCTGATGTAGCTCCGTTTATGGGCGTTGGGGTGGTTGTTAGTGTAATTGAGTATCTGGTCCATATGTGCAGTCTTTCTATATATGGAGCCTGGGGTTCCCAGGGTTGTTTTTGCGTTCTACCATTACACCCAGGAAGGGTAGTCAGTTGTTGTTCTCTTCTTATTTCGTGAATTTTATCCTGGTGAGGATGTTGTTTATGTGTCGATGGGTTTCTTCCAGTTTTGTGCGTTTAATAATCACGAAGGTGTCATCTACACATCAGACCCAAAGTTTGGGTTATACAGTGGGCAGCGCTGTCCGTTCTAACCTTTGCATTACTGCTTCTGCAACCAGTCCTGATATTGGGGATCCCATTGGTGTTCCGTTGATTTGTTTGTATACGCTGTCGTTGAAAGTGAAGTGGGTTGTGAGGCAGAGATCTAGTAGTTTCATGGTGGTGCTCTTGTTGATGTTGTTGCTGTCCTGGGTTGCCTGCCTACTTGATTCATCCAGCAGTGTGGCAGTTGATTCTTTGCCTATATCGATGTTTATGGATATAAATAGAAACAATTGGCACACTACTGGATGAATCAAGTAGGCAGGCAACCCAGGACACCAACAACATCAATAAGGACACCACCAAGGAATGGATACCCGAAAAGTACAATCCACCGTTACCTCCGAGACAGACCAACAGGAAGACACAACACGACCAGACTCACTAATCATCCTACCGTACATCAAGGACATTTCAGAGGTGACCACAAGACTACTCAGACCCCTAGGTATCAGAGTAGCCCACAAGCCGACAACCACCCTACAACAGCTACTGACAAACGTAAAGGATCCCATACCCAAAATCAGCAAAACCAGTGTAATGTGCAAAATACCATGCAAGGACTGTGAGAAACACTACATAGTCCAAACCAGAAGAAAACTGACAATAAGGATATATGAACACCAACTAACTAAATGACAGGGCAGCACGGTGGCTCAGTGGTTAGCACTGTTGCCTCACAGCACCAGGGACCCAGGTTCGATTCCAGCCTCGGGTGACTGTCTGTGTGGAGTTTGCACATTCTCCCTGTGTCTGCGTGGGTTTCCTCTGGGTGCTCTGGTTTCCTCTCACAATCCAAAGATGTGCAGGTGAGGTGGATTGGCCATGCTAAATTGCCTGTAGTGTTCAGGGATGTGTAGATTAGGTGGGTTACAAGGGGATGGGTATGGTTGGGATACTCTGAGGTTAGGTGTGGACTTGTTGTGCCAAAGGGCCTGTTTCCACACTGTAGGGATTCTAGATAACCACCAAGAGACATGACCAATTCTCACTTCTGACACTACTTATGGACAATCAGGGACACAAATTCAGCTGGGACAATGCATCCAATTGCATAAGCCAAACAGAGACATGCTAGGGAATTCCTGGAGGCCTGGTATTCCAATTGGAATTCCATCAACAAACACATTGAATTTAGACCCTGTGTACAAACCACTAAGAAACAAAACTGGAAGTAATGCCAACCACCCCAGCAAACCGAGGCTTATAAATAGCAAACGGGACAGAACACTGACACTTCACCCGAGTGCATACCTAGCAGGGTGACGAAACATTTACATCCAAACCCGCTGGCTCAGTGAGCACATCTACAACCTCAGTGTCTACTAAATATATTTTCATTTGCTAGAACAAGCAATTTTTCATTCCCATTACCACTGTGAGAAGAAATATTCAAGAACAGCTCAGTTGAGAAGAGTGATAGCATCCAAATGTTTATTAGGACCGTAATTGGAGTTGATCTGCCAAACCAATATTAGCTTTAAATATAAAGATACTCAATAATAATACAATCTGTAAATGTCACATCTCACTTATGACAGTTTAAAGTAGATTACAATATTATTTGGGGCGACACGGTGGCTCAGTGGTTAGCACAGATTGGCCATGCTAAATTGCCTGTAGTATTAGGGATGTGTAGATTAGGTGGGTTATGGGAATGGGTCTGGGTGGGATGCTCTGAGGGGTGGTGTGGACTTGTTGGGCCAAAGGGCCTGTTTCCAAACTGTAGGAATTCTGAGATTCTATGAGAAGTCAAATCATGCTAATTATATTAATATGTTTTTACCCTCATCAAGCTGATAGATGTCATTGTTGGAGAATGGAACATTTTCCAGTCTGCTGTGTAGCATAAGAAATAACTGTCAGCATAGGAGAGGCAATGGCTTAGTGGTAAGATCAATGGACTGGTAATCCATTGAACCCAAGGCTGATGTTGTGGGGACATGGATTTGAATCCCACCTCGACAGATGGTGAAATTTGAACTCAATAAAAATCTTAAATAAAATACTAATTTAATAGCGATGAGTGGTTAGCCCTGCTGCCTCACAGGGCCAGGGACTCAGGTTCGATTCCAGCCTTGGGCGATTGTCTGTGTGGAGTTTGCACATTCTCCCCGTGTCTGCGTGGGTTTCCTTCGGGTGCTCCGGTTTCCTCCCACAGTCCAAAGATGTGCAGGTTAGGTGGATTGGCTATGCTAAATTACCCATAGTGCCCAGGGATGTTTATGTTAGGTGGGTTAGACATGGGAAATGCAGGGGTAGGAGAAGGGGTCGGTGCGGTCTTGTTGGGCTGAATGGCCTGTTTCCACACTGTAGGGATTCTGTGATTCTACGATTCACATAATGTCGATTGTTGTAAAAATCTGGCTGGTTCACTAATCTCCTTTAGGGAAAGGAATCTGCCGTTCTTACCTGGTCTGGCACAAATAAACATGAATCCAGACCCACAGAAACGGGGTCAACTTTTATCTGCCCAGGATGGAGGCTAAATGCTGGACGAGCCATTGACACCCACATCCCATGAAAGAATAACAAAAGTTCTTGGCTGTCCTTTTACAGCTGTCATTGCTGACTCCGACATTGTTAGATGCTGTGGACTCATAAAAAGGGTACATAAGGTTTTTAAAGATCTAAATTGAGTGTAAATCTATATTAAAAAAACAAAATATGTAAATCTAAAACAGGACTCAGGTTTCATATGGTAATAACTTTCTGAAGTGACAAACTATTCATGTATCTTCTTTGTATTCAAACAGAGAAGCTGTCAGCAACTTCCTTACAGCATTGAACTTACAAAGGAAGAGTCGAAGCACACAATTCTGCCATCAATTCATTTCAGGCAGCATCTGGACAGCTGTCAGGATAGCGCTTTCTCTGATGGACCAGCCTGAACTCTTTCAAGCAGCACATGTAGGAGACCTTGATACCTTATTGAAAGCCTTTAATATGGACTGATTTACATTGAATCAAACATTTAAGGATATATATGGTAGGGATTTCCATGTAAATGTAAAGTTTGCTGTCTGTATCAGGATTTTTACAGTTAAGTTTACTGCAGAATTTTCAGGGGGAGTACTTGACCATTCCTGAATGTTATCCAATGGTTTTGCAGTCATTTTCGTAAAATAGACAAATTGGATTTAATCAAACTTCAAACAAAAATATGTTGTTCGCAGCCAATTATTATTTTAAGATACAGTATACTTTTTAGGTGAGAGTATTTAAAAAGATAAATGACAATTATAACAATGTTTCATACATTTGATAAAGTGAGATAATGTTATTTTTTCCTCAATTAGAATGTATAAGCAGCGCACAAGTCAGTGTGATTATTTAGACTTATCATTGTAACTGTTTTCCCCCACTTGGGAGTTGGGAAATAATGCACTTTAGTTAAAACGTTGAATATGATCAGAACATCTCCTCTCAATAAAGGCTACAATTTGAGGTAGAACTCAATATAGAATGAATTAAAGAATCTAAAGATCAAGTGAACATTTCAAAACTAATTTACTTACATGGTATAAATTTGAACATTGAAGTCTTACCTGCATCCAATTTACAGAACAGCAGCTCAGATTTGTTACTTAAACAAACCAAGTATCTACACAATAAATCTACCTAAGCTTTGTTGCAGAAAATGGAAGTAAGCTGGACAGAAACACATCAGGAATTTGCATGTCATCCTTGCAGCACCATTTAGATCTTATTTGTATCATTTCAGTTTTAGAATAAGTTCATGGAAAGAAAATTTGAACATCAATTACATTTTTATTTGATAGCAATAATTAAGACTGTCTTATATTACTGCACAATTTTGACTTTTATTAAATTTCCCCTCTCACCAAACTTGTATCTGATTGCATTTTTCATCATAGATGTCGACAAGCCCACCTATATTCTATGAAAATTCTGAAGTGATGAGTCGCAACTCCTGCTAGGGTGAAGAAAAAAAAGGTGGAAAGTGTTAGACAGACGCATAGTAAAATTAATTATATTCCTTAAAGCATTCTGTTATTTACAAAAAAGTATATTCATTAAACTGTAAGAAATATATTCTGCATCGAAACAGTTCTGTTCAATTTCGCCAGGTCATGCCCTTATTATGGAATATTTTTTACTTCTGTCCAAAAGATTGAAAACTAATGAATCTGTTTGAATCTATTTTCTCCTATTTGGGTTATTCCTGTTTGGCCACCCAAAAGGATACTGTATGTTAAAAGACAACTTTTTAAAGATTAAGATGGTAAAATAAATTTTCTATTGAATCCAGACTAGAATAGAACTAAATGTGAAAACAATTAAATATTTTATTTCATTTTAATAATTTTGTGATTTTCAATACTGCATGTATAAACTTCCTTATTATTTCAATTTATTTATCATCTTCATAATTTTGTGGTACTTTCAACACAGCCACTGCAAATTTTACATATTTTTGTACCGGGCTTAAAATGGCACAGTATTTAAACTAAGTAGAAACTGAAACCAAAAGAGTGTACCAGAAATGCAGAATTGCCTGAGTTAAGCAGAATGAGCTGCCAAATCTGCGATCAAGGATTCAAAACTGAATATACCCTGAAGAATTGGGTTTTATTATTCTAAAGAAAGCATGCAAAAGGGAAGCAGCCTAATATCAATACGTTATGAAGCACGTTGTATTCCAAAAACAATTTCTTTGCCAGTAACAAGTTTTTTTTTAAGAATATTGTGCTGTAGTAGAATTAAAATGCTACAATGCACTGAATGAATTTGGTCATTAGGAGTATGTATTTAGGCCACACCTTTCAGAAAATGTATTTCCTATAAATATATAGAGAGAAAAACACTGTTGTGGTTTTGGATTACCTAACTAGCATGCAAAAACCTCACCATATGAAAGACAGTTCTTCTTTCCTTCATGTTCCATAACTTTTATTTTACAGAAGTTGCTTTTCCTTAAATATGATGTGGTTTACAACATATTTGGTGTAATCTGTTAGTGCATGAGGTGAGGGGTAAGTAGCAAATCTATTATTGAATAGCATGAAACGCATCTTGCAATTGTACTAAAAATCAGTGGGAATTTCAGATCTTTCAAAATTACCAGCAGAGATGTTTTAATAGATATAATAGTATTCAAATATGCATTTTCATTGCTACTAATCGAAAACTTGGCTTAGCTGATAAATCAATGGTTTCTGGTGGAGAACTGTGTTACTCCCGAATGTTTTCAACATGACAATGAACTTCAAGAAATGCTGCAACGTTCACACACCATTTTAACAAAATAGAGCATACTTAAAATACTTAAAACTTATTCTAGAGAATATTTCTACAAACTCGTAGAACAGTCAATGGGACAGAATGTAACATTAATATCAGTACATTGTGAACACTTATACACTTTGGCCTCTGCTGCTTTAACACACATGAAACAACATTAATGCTATGACATTCAGTATTCAAGCACTATTATTATTGCTTTAGCTGCACATTGAAAATCGACTTTCATTTTGAGTCATCTTAGATTAAAACTTTTTAAAATTTTTGAGAATTGCAACCAAATGTAATAATTTAATCTTATTGATATTTTTATTGGTAGGACAACATTATTTCTGATAATTATAAATTATTAGTGGCTCCGTTTGAAAATGTACATCTGCATGAAATTGTCAGAAGCATCAAGGATGACATTAAATGCATGAATTATAAAGTAACAACGCTCTACAGTATAGCTAGCTACAAGAGGGGCAAATATTTCCTCACACATAGTGTAGCAAAAGGATTAACCTATATTTCAGCAAAGTTTTTAAGACTTTGTTACACCTAAAGCACAAAGGATATCTTACCCCATTTTTCATTGTAAGTAAATTCTGGTTTGCATTAATAATACACACATCTGTTTGTCTATTTATAAATATGTTTTGATAATATACAGAAACAATTTATGTAAATATTTTTGGTTCTTAAAACCAGGACCATAACCACACACTATTTTTCTCAATGCCCTTATATTGTTTAATATGAATTTAGTAGCATGATTATACTAGCAACAATTGGTAACTTTTTTCTGAAACAATTTGTTTCCATTTGGGAACTATTTGTAAGAAATGAACTGTCTGGTTCTGAGGGACTTTGACCCCATTGTACATTGAGTGATGAAATCATTAGGGTGTGAAACAATTTGCGGGTAATACAAATGAATAAATACTTCTTGAGGCTTCAAACTGGCATTTGCACAAAATGAAGACTGCCAGTGTAGCATGTGAGGATTTCTGCTATGTACAGAACATGATAAGTTATCTAAAATAAAGTCAAATATGCACAAGTTATTTGCTGATCAAATTTTCTCAATTGAAGTACTGCCTTTGAAAAAGGTAACTGTTTATGTTATGGTTCCGAATTCTCATTAATATCACAAATAGACACTTACAAGTGGGTATATTCAAGTAAATGTCATCCACCTACTTAGCTCTTTGCAATCACCACCATATACACATGAAAAAAACTTAACAGACTCAAAAGTCAAGAGGTCAAGACCATTGTTCAAATGCTTCGTGTCCTGTTTACATCAAAATTCAACTTCACTATTTAAATAACTGTCATCCCTTTGGGACAGGCAGACTATCCCTGAGCCTGAATTTAAGGAAATTAAAAGACAATGGAAATGTTTTAGAGACACAGCACAAACCTCACACTTTCGCTGCAGTGTGTACCCACCCATCATTGACTCATGCATTTCAAAGCGGCAGCTCGTCAGCACTTACCTGGTCTGGCCTACATGTGACTCCAGACCCACAGCAATGCAGTTGACTCTCAACTGCCCTCTGGGCAATTAGGGATGGGTAATACATGCTGCCTAGCCAACGACACCCTCATCCCATGAATGAATAAAAAATTTCTTTAGGGAAATTAGATAAATATTAGCAACTCTCACTTCCCATGAAGAATATAAAGAAAAACAGGACAAAAGGAGTAGACCTGTCATTTAAAATTTTTTGAGAAGTTTTGTAGCTAGGGTTGTGAATGAGATTGTAGATTTGCTCGCCAAGCCGATGTGTTTGATTGCAGACTTTTCATCACTCTGCAAGGTAACATCGTCAGTGCACCTCTGCTGAAGCTTTGGTGTTCTGTCTGGCTTGTTATATATATGGTTCGGTTTGCTGGGGTGGCTGGCATCAATTCCCATTCTGTTTTTCAGTGGTTTGTATTTGGGTCCAGTTCAATGTGTTCGTTGATGGAGTTCCAGTTGGAATACCAGGCCTCCAGGAATTTCCTGGCATGTCTCCATTAGGTGTCATGGTTTCATAAGATCTCGGCTCGCTGCAAAGTTTGGACTCTGCAATTAGTCGTGTCTCTTGGTGATTAGTTGGTATTCGTGTATCCTTATTATCAGTTTTCTTCCAATTTGGCCTACGTAATGTTTCTCACAGTCCTTGCATGGTGTTTTGTACATTACATTAGTTTTTTTGGTTGTGGTAATGGGATCCTTTACAATCTGCTGAAAAACAGAATTGGAACTGATGCCAACCACCCCAGCAGACCAAGGCATTTAAATGACAAGTGGGACAGAACACCACCGCTTCGCTGGAGGCATACTTATGATGTTACCTAGCAGGGTGACAAAATATCTGCAATCAAACACACTGGCTCATTGAGCAAGTCTACAACTAGATCTGTCATTATAGTAAAAGATTAAGAGGTTATCAAAAGCTTGGTCACAATCAAGCTTTTAAGAAGGTTTTCTCTCAGCGAAGAGAGAAGTAGAGACAAAAAGAAAGTTCTCTGGATGAACTTCTGATGAGTATGCCAAAGTCTGTGAAAGTTGCACAAGTAAGGGATTGTGCAAAATGCACATGTATGACACAATAATATTCTTGTGTTATCTAAATGGAACACAAATTGGGTACATGAATTCCACTTACTTGAAGATCTCCAGTGGGTTTAGGTGAGTACGTAAGAGTCCATGTATCATTTCAACAATTCAAAACCTCTTCCAGATCTTGTTATGATGTAACCAGAGTTCCCTGTAATTTTGTTTCTGGTTGGACAGGTCTCTGAGGTGTGTGTGTGACAGTGACCTCCATGTGGATGCCAGTCACCATGCACAGAACCTTGGAGAGAAAATAGAGGGAACGTTGTACTAACCTTCTGAAAGAGTGGATTTTGCTTTATCTGGGTATGTTCTTGCATGTTCATTCTGCACAATTTGGGTAGTGTACACTTCCCTTAGCTGACTTCTGTTCCTCCTCAATTGCAGTCCATTAGGTGTCATGGTTTCATAAGATTTCGGCTCGCTGCAAAGTTTAGACTCTGCAGATGATCACGTTCCCATTATGTGGTGTGTGACACTGATCTTTTGTGGCACCACGATATCTATGCATAGGTCAACAGCATGCCAGTCATACACCATTTTTATCCTCCTGTGTTTGTTGGGAAAAATATCCTGCATTTTGAAGAATTTGGATAGGCAGTGGTTTAGCAACATCATTTTCCCTTGCCTTCCCATACATTATCTCTGCTGGTGATGGTGATCTCATAGCCAGAGGTGTACCTCTGAGCTGTAATACCAAAAGTCTTGTTTTATTGTTCTAATCTTCAGGGTGAATAATTTAATGGTTTAACTCAGTCACATGGCAAAACTGTTTATCTGTGGTAATGTGGTAAAGACATCACATTGTTCAACATGGCAGACATATCCCTGAAAGATGTGCCTGTGCACTGCAGCCCATTGTCAGCGATAATTACTTCAGGTGCACTGAACAGACTGAACATGGAACTCAATGTGTCAGCTGTGGTCAAACCCGAAGTATTTTTTACGTGTCTGGCAATAGGAAATTCAGAGAATTAATGAATGACTAAAATGAAGTCCTCTACATTCACAATAAATAGATCAGTGTCAATATTTATTTGAGGGACTGAGAATGTTGAAAGGTATAAAGGTTCACCACATTGCGCTGGCTGGTAGCTCTGGCGTACCTCACATGTTCTCACTAACTTTTCAATGTCACCATTAATCTCTGGCCAGTGAACAGTATCTTATGTTAGGCATCCTGTCTGCTCCATGCCCCATGACTGCAGTGTGATTGTGACAATACAGGCTGGTGTAAAGTGTCAGGTACAAGTACTTGTTTTCCTTCGAAAGCTATGTCTGTCTGAGCTATTTCTGTAAGATCAAAATTCACTAAGAGTGCCCAATACCTCTTTTATTGTGGCAGGCAACCCTTCAATGATAATTCATTACTGAAGACACTGTGGAAAATTAACTGTTTGAAGCTAGTTGCATTTATGCTGACCACAATGCAACAGATAGATTTTGAGAACATCTTCCATCTTGATGGTCATGCTGTCAATTGTAGATGCATTCTTGGTCAAGTATGCCAGTTTGCTCAGTATATCTCAGATAACCATTTTGGTACCAGTTTGTAGTGGCGAGCAAAGACACATCCCTGTACTTTTACCAGAAGTCATTGTAGTCCAGGTCGTGCATTTGTCAGTGGTTTGTGACAAATCATTTGCAATGGTTTTTGATGGGTTTCCACAGTGAATTGCTTACAATACAGATATGCATCAAATCTCGTGATAACTAATACCAGTGCAAAAAATTGTAATAGACTACTGGATTCAAATGCAATTGGTTTTCCATTTTGCGTTCTGTTCACTCCTAACCCTTTCTACATCGCATCAACTTCCAGGATTCTCTCTCTCCTCGAGTCATGGTACTGCAGAGTGCCATTTGCTGCTGACAATGTTTGTTGCGACACTCGGCCATATGTTGATGGTCCCTCTGCCGTATGCATGGCATGTCTTTCTTTTGCTCTTTCGATGATACTTTGTTGAAAAGTTCATTGTGTACAGTGCTAAGAAGTTGAAGAATCCAAGGCATCTGTGTTGCTCTGCTTTGCCTCCCAAGTGAGACTTTTGTCTTGCATCTTTGACTTTGCCTGAATCAGGATCAATTCTGCAACCTAAATGTTTAGATACCTCTGCATATTTTCTGTAATTCTGATCTTATGCTGACAGATAAATCAAACCTAATCTCAGAAGCAAAGTTTTCCCAGTGTGGGTCTGACAGTCATGATTTCCTGAGATTCCCTGGCTATGTGTATAAACCAACATCCATGTTTGACATCCAGTTTGAATTATTTTGCTCTGGTGAACTTGGGATATAATTCCTCTAGTTTTTGGGGTCTTGTTTGGGCATCTCTTTAGAGGGCATTTTAGAGATTTGGGATCTAGAAACATCAATTGCACCACCCTTAAACCATGACAATCTTTGTGATGTGATCCACAGAATGAATGATTCCATTGCATTCAGTGTCATTCAGCTTGCCCTTGAGCTTTTCTTGAATGTGAACGTTGCAATTTCTGGGAGGGTTTATTGATAGAATTGCATCGTCTGAGGTGCAATATGGCATCGCCTTTGAAACTTTGTACAGCATTCTACCTGTCTGGATACAATTGTTATCAATCGTGGACTGACGTTATTCAAATCTAAGATAATCTTTACATATGGTGGGTTTGAATCAGCTGGCTGCCTGCACAAAGCTGGTTAACTTGGAGATACTGTTTACAAAGAAATCTTATTTTCTTTTGCTTTCTGTCTTATAGAACCTATGGATTGTTGTTTTTTTTTGTTTGCCACCCCTTGACCTTCAAGTTTTATGGTTCATTTGTCTTTTGTCTTTTTTAAACAAAAAATCCCAGTTATTATATATCCCAGACAACATATTACAGTGTCCTCGAGTTATATATAACACAAATGAGGCACATAGCTTCCATTTGAAGATTTCTGGTAGGTTCATTTACAGCTAAAGTAAGATATAAAGTACAGAACAATGAACAGACTCAGCTTGTGCTGACTGCAGCACTGCAGAGAGCCTGCAGTCATGTGACAATATCTGTATACCTAGCTCATTTTCATGTTAAGCTCTTAAAGGGACATCACTCCAAAAGTGATGAAACAACATGAAAGACCAGAAGCATGCAGCCAGTGGAATACTGGAGGAATTTCAACATAAGGAGCAAGACCAGAATCAGGGTCATTCCGGTGTATTTAATCTCCTGAAGAGGATATTGGGATCCCAACATCATCCCACTAGCTCTTGGACTTTCCTTGGTTGGATTTGCAAGTGAACAAGGAACACCTTGGTACTCGGGTAAGAAACTGTATTGCATAAATAGTTTAATAACTCCTATTTTAACCCAGCATTATGGCCTTGACAGGCAGCACATGAATTTCCCAAGTTGTGATCTACTTTCTAGGACCAATTCCCTGAGTGCACAGTGGGGTGTCCTTGCCAATGAACAGATAAGCTAAATCAGTTAACAAGTCATACCAAAATCCTTTCCTTGAACCGACATATACCTGATTCACAGCAAGCCTCAAGGGGTCATGCTAAGTCCTTTACTCTGAAAACTCAGCAATGAAAGGAGTCAGAAGCTTGGTTTCAAGAAGGTAAGTGTCTTTTATAGCACTTCTTGTCAGCATGTAAAGCCAGGTGCTCCTCTAACACCTTAATCAAACATTCAGCTACCCATTTGCCAACCATGGTGTCTAATCTGCCCCACAATGGTCTCTTACCCCAGAACTTCCCAAAGCCTGATGTCTCAAACTCCCCATCACAATCTCAGCCCCAGTTCCTGGTTTCTGGCTGTAAGCATCTGCCATTGTTCCTTCCTCAGACTGTCATTTTTGTCAGAGAAAGCAGGAAAAAATCTTATTATGAAGTCATTAAACTTGAAATATCTAGGGCATAGAGATCCTGGGAATTTTTTCTCATCTTCCTCGACCTCCTTCCCACACCACCCCATAAACACTGGTGAACATAGAACAGTACAGCACAGTACAGGCCCTTCGGCCCATGATGTTGTGCCAACCTATTATCCCACCAAGATCAAACTACCCTGCATACCCTACATTTTACTATCCTCCATGTGCCTATCCACGAGTCGCTTAAAAGTCTCTAAAGCATCTGACTCTACTACCACTGCCGGCAGTGCATTCCACATGCCCACCACTCTTTGTGTAAAGAACCTACCTCTGACATCTCCCCTATAACTTCCTCCAATCAACTTAAAATTATGCCCCCTCATAATAGTCATTTCCGCCCTGGGAAAATGTCTCTGACTATCTACTCTATCTATGCCTCTCATCAATGTACCATAGCTGTGGTCATATAATGAGGTTATTTCATGAGGGAAGGTAATGCTTGAGCTGTGCACGGAATGGAAGCCAGATTCAAATGAATACAATGGTTTTGAGACAGCCAGCATTGCCCTGAAAGACAAAATCTTAGCATATCCCACCATCACCCTTCACCCCCATATTGCCAAATCTTAATCTAATCACATTTCTAGACCTCCCAGTCGTCTGACCATCACAGTGTTAACAGGACTCGCTATCCTTGTTCCCTTGCCTGCTTTTGCAAAAGTTAGAAACTTCCTTCCTGGAATTCCCACCTGGATTCTGCCAGACCTAGGGCCCACTCTGCTGCTATCGCACCTTATTGTCCAGGACTGCAACAGCCCAGACCCTGATCCACTGAGTTTCCATAAACCAGACTTAAAGCTCTCCAGTAAGGAACACCTGATGCCACTTTGGGATAACAAAGGAATTCATTCAATTCAGCAAAATCCTAGGAATCGCCTCCTCTACCACCTTCTCCACTTCAACCATACACCAAATACCTACTTCAGTCTACAGCCTCTTTTCTGTCATTGAATGTTAAACCCTATTACTGTCTTGTGAACACAACATGGCAATGTATTTAACGCAAGGTCTTTACTAAAGTGAAACAAAGATGTCTATTTGCAGTGCCTCTGCCTCATGGTAGAGGTCACAATGACTACAGACAAGGAAGAACTTTGAACATTATTGTATTTCAGCCCAAATATCCCCTTTTTATGCAACAAAAATGTGGTGTAGGAGGACTAACAGCACCGTTAAGAAGCAAGTTACAAGAATTTTACCTTGGAACTGTATTGCCATTCCTTCAATGTTGTAAGTCAGGATGGTGTGGGTATGGAGGTGGCTTGTAGGTGCCAGTATTCCCATGGGTCTGTTGTCCTTGTCCTTCTGGGTGTTGGATGTCACAGCTTTGGGCGGTTTTGTGATAGGAACCACGATGAGTTGCTGCAGTCCATCTTGTAGATGGTACACACTGCTGCCACTGTATGCCCTCTGCAGAGGAAATGCACATTTAAGATGGTAAATGGGGTATCGATCAATTGGGCTGATTTTTCCAGGATTATGTGGAAATGAGGAAAAGAAAGGAAAATTGGAGGAACAGAAGTTAGTAACAATTATGATGAGCAAATTAGCCAATGATATTATTGAATTAATTACTGCATATTTTTAAGTAACAAATATTTCAAAACAGCATTCTGTACTTAACCGTTGCACATCCAAGTGCTTTGTGCTCATTACTAGAATTAGAAATGAGAACATATTGTTTCATTGTTCAGATTCCCTATCATCTGGTCTATTCCACTTTTCTTTGTGCAAATGTAACAATGCCTCAGGCTATTTTTTTATATTGTTCTGTAACCGCAAGAGATGAATATTTTAGGTTTCATAATATGCAGCCAATAATACATTTAAATGAAAACTCAGCAATACAGGATTTCAACAAAATTTTATTTAATTACTCCAAGTTGCAACTGTGCAGCAACGAAAATTGTGTGTCAATGTTTTTCAACATTTCCAGTTATACTGATGACACTAATTTCTGCAAACAGCAGCAGTTGAGGATGAGATACAGCTATCCAGAGACACTCTGCCCATTATGGGAAATAGATTATCTCTTTTTAAAAAAAAACTCAATGATGTTATAGTCATTTAGCGCTGAAAAATACCAGTGCTGCATTTATACAAAATTAAAAATAGACAAGAGTGTAACAGAGAAAACAGAAGACAATGGCTTCAGTATTCACAGATTAGTCAAACTGCATAGCTTGAATCTTCACCAAAGCAGTAAAATGGCAGCTACAATGGACAAAGGAAGGATATAGGAACGCAAAGGCTACAACATTCACTGAAAGTGTTTCAAAAGTACTTAAATTTGAATGTTGGCACTCACAAATGTGTAAAACCATCTTGCTAGTAAAAAATACAAATTCCTGTTACATTCACCAGTGGCCTTTCCCCTCCAGGTCATGTCCATCCCACAATATTACCTCCCCTCCTTTCAGGCTGGCAGCAGTCTTTAGATTCAAACTGATGGAAATGAGGTACAAGTTAGGGTTTAAATGGATAGAAAGTAGCTGTAATAAGTGATGAAACAAAATGGGAAGGACAGGGAATATATATGGGATGAGGAGAAGCAGGAAAGAATGAATTAAACAAAATTATGGATGAAAATTATGGATGGATGAAAAAAGGAGTGAAATAGAAAGGGGATAAAGGGGATCACATTTGTTTTGATGCATAAGAAATTGTTCACTTTTTGAATGTTTTTGAAGTATTCAAAATCACAAAGTTCGAAGCTTTCAAATTTGCAAAAACATCGATGCTGCTTGGCCTGCTGTATTCATCCAGCTCTGCACCTTGTTATCTCTTCTTAGATCCTACTGTGAGGTTCCTATGTTTGACTATGCCAGTATGGTAACCACGTGACTAGAGGGATTTATAAAAATTCAAAGTTAATCTGGAATTAAGAGTTCTATGACCAATTGATAAAATGACACCATGAAAGTTTTGTTAATCATCTAAATCTACTGTTTGAGAGATTATTGAAATTATACTGTGGTCATTCAGGCACATAAATTATAACAAGAGTAATTTTATGAACAAATGAATTAGGAGCAGGAGTAATCATTCATTCCCTTGAGCCTGCTCCATCATTCAATAAGATCATAGTTGATCTCATTATGACGTTAATCATTTTGTGGTAAACATGCCAAGTTCTTAATATCAATGTCACCCAGATACTGACAAACTAACCACTCTTCAGAAGGTTTCTGATTTGCGACAATAGTGGACATAGATATTTTTTCTTTTAAATGGTTCTCTCAACAAATTCTAAAGCACGTAAAATGACTTGTCAGTCTGGTTGGTACTGCATAATAAACTGAGCAACTGCAAAAACAAAATCTATTGCAAAATACTATCTCTAAAATCCCAATCTAACCTTGAGCAAGAGCCCATATCACAAAAAGCCAAATGGAAGTCAAAAACTCAAAGAATTTGAAGTTTATTTTGTGCTGTACTATCAGTGGCCCAAATTGAACTTGGCTTTGAGAGTAAAATCAGTTCAGTATGATCAATTTTTAAAGAATTTCCATTTAGTTAATGGATTGACTTAATGAAAGATATGAATAGTCGTCCTGCGTTTTAGAATTCAGTCATTGAAGTAGTGTTGCTGATATAGACTAACTTAATAGATTTCTGTCAAAATAACATTTCCTCAATAATGCAATATCTGAGCAAAAATATGGTGTATCAAAGCTGGTCAAAGCATCGCGAGCAAGTCAGCAACTAAAGTTCCTCACAGTAACATTGTCAAGTATTTTGCTTTACAGTTAACATTAGAAATGTTAAATGTTTCTTAAATTTTAAAAGGGAAAAAAAGTATAGAAATGTTAAAAAATAATTACTCAAAACAAATTTTACTGATACTGCAGTGAGTGAAAAATTAGTGTTTTGTAAAGTTATGAATTGCAACATGTTGACAAGTTGGGATTTGTGTTACCAAATCATTAGTCTGTACATAATTAATTTTAAGGGCAGCCTTCCAGCAACTCAAAGAACTGTCACTATCCTTTTTTCTACAAACCAACAATCACTGTGCATTGCTTCAATCAACAAGTGAGAAGTCTTAAATGCTATTAATGTTGCAAATATGAGCTAATAAGGCCAGAGATTATTTTCTCGGAGGTAATTTTGTTTAATGCCCATACTCCAGTGATATAATTGTTGACATATTTACAAAAGCCATCATTTTAGCTGATGTCAACTATTCTGGTCTACATACCAGTTATTTACTTTACCAGCAGTTGCAGGGGTGCTTTAAAACATGAGGGACATTTGATGAAATCTAAAAGGCAAGAAACCAATGTCTTGAATATTCCAAATGTTTCCTGTTCTCCAGTATTGATATCTCTTTCGAGTCTGGTGAGCAAATGAAATATAAAAATCCTCCAAGGGTGTATGAACTATTCTTCTCACAAGGCACGGCTTTGCTTCTCTTTTCAATCTAATGCCATCATGTCAAATAGTTCATGCAGTAAACACACCTTTGCACTTTAATGCAGCGAGATTGACAAGTTATGAGGTTCTTTCCACTTTGCTGACAAGCTTTCACTTTTGCTCTGGATGCATTTATCAGTATATTAGATACTCTTCCAACTTGGGAGGTGATGGCTTAGCAGTATTTGCTGCTAGTCTTTTAAGCCAGAGACTCATGTAATGTTCCGGGAACCTGGGCTCAAATCCTAATTTGGCACGTGGTCGAATTTCAATTCAATAAACTCTGGAATTAAGAGACTAATAATTGTCTAATGAAAGTTGATTGTCAGAAAAACCCTGTTTCACTGTTGTCCTTTAGGGAAAGAAACTGGTCCGGCCTTCATGTGACTCCAGACCCACAGCAATGTGGTTGACTCTTAACTGCCCTCTGGGCAGAACAGATATCATTTAAAATGAAATTACAACTTATTGTTAGATGCATTGCCATCCCCTAGATGCTATTTTGGTGCACAAATCAGATAGAACTTCAGTAAAACCAAACTCCAGCACATTTTCCACTGCCAGATTCTCAATTTATTCCACCACAGTGCAGAAAAAGAAATCACGATATCACAGCAAGCGATCTTACCAGCATACCTCAAATCATTAGTCTCATTTGACAATGGATAAATGGCTCAGTCCATTTGTTACAGTCGTGTGGGGAGGTGATGGGGATTGGGGCAGTGTTACATGGTGTGAATCAAAAATTCTTGAGACAGATATCCTTTGATGCCATTTAAATAGCTTCTCTTATCACACAGCAAATTGAGGTTATTTTCACTTGAAGAATACAGGTTGCTTTTCCAGAGAGACATACCTATTTGGAATTCAAGTTTGAAAATGAGCCATTATTCTTTTAATTAGAAGCACTTAGTAAAATCTTCTGTCTCCTAAGATCAGTTACAGGGTGAATCTTATTCCATGCCCACATAGGCTGGCAAGATGCCTACCAGTGTGATTTTCTGGGGATAGCCTTCTAAGTTAGATACATGAGCTGGTAAGGATTGCTGAGGCTGCAGGCCAATCCAATGGATTGGAAGGATGGCAGCTGTGGATGCAATGTGATGGGCACAGCTGCGGATGCAATGTGATGGGCACAGCTGCAGCAAGAGGGTCAGCCTCAGGGCACTTCAGCTATGGTAACCTTTGAAGAATCTGTAAGTTTTAAAATAAACAGACGCTACAGCTGTCTGTACAGCCAACAGATTTGAAACTCCTACAGGATTGTTTGCCACTGCATTTATGGCTTACTGATCCATTCATCTTCAGTGGCAGTGTGGGGGAGATTGAAAATGATCTTCTGGGCCCACTACAAAACTACCTGCATGTAATGGTTAGGCTTTGGCATCAGCAGGGAATCTAATCACTACCAAGAAGATCCCTGCAGCAACTGAACAGCTAATTATGCAAAGCAACTATCTGCTGGCAGGTAGACATTGCTGCTTCCACCCACTTCTGACGAGATCAGCCAGAGGCAGCAGCATATCAGGCCAATGCCTATCTGTCGTATCTTCCTCCTGGTTCTGTCAACAAAGCGACCTCAGTTGACCAGTAACTTTCCAACCATTGTTTGCTGCCACTAAACACCACCTTTAAATGGAATAACAATCTGATTCAATGTGCAACAAGAAATAAAATGATGACAAATGAATGACAAAGTGGAATTCTAAAAGTTTGGCTTCTGATCAGTCTTTTTATTTAGCTTGGGTGAATGGACATGTTGAAGATTATATATATTGCACTAAAATTGACTGTGTAACACATTTTAAAGTTCCAGATTGTACGTTCATATAGAACTTGTGCTCTATGTCTAACTTCATAAATGTAGCCTTTAATATGAATCCATGGATTTGTTCAAAATTGTATATTTATCAGTAACCGCAAGGCACATCTATATGTCTAAACATCTGGTTAGTGCTAAATATAATAACTCTCCCTTTTATGAACTTCTATTTAGAAAGGAAAACTCTAAACTTAATGATAACACAGTGTGGAGCTGGAGGAGCACAGCAGGCCAGGCAGCAGGAAAGTTGACGTTTTGGGTCAGGACCGTTCTTCAGAAAGCATTTCTGAAGAAGAGTCCGTCAACTTTCCTGCTCCTCTGATGCTGCCTGGTCTGCTGTGCTCCTCCAGCTCCACACTGTGTTATCTCTGACTCCAGCATCGGCAGTTCTTACTATCTCTAAACTTAGTGGCTTTCTGGGCAAGATGAATGTATTTTGTGAGAGAAACGTGTTTCATGGAGTGCCCATTCAAATGAGAAACAGACAAATGGAACAATTACGTTCATAAAGGATGTAAAATAAGAGGGCAAGAGATCAATGAAACAAATAATGAAGATGTTTCAATATGTTAAAAAAATGCTAAAGTCAGTTAAAAGTAAACTGATTGCACACACCTCTGATATGCTCCTTCAGTTTTTCCAAATGTAGTTTAAAATAAAAACAAAAAGGTCAATATATTAAACAATAAAAATTTTCCCTCTCATATCAAACATATTATTGGATTATAATTGTGTTTTCTATAAATAAGATAGTTGCACAGTAATGACAGGATCCACAGTTTCCCCAAATCTTTGGCAGTTTGTAATGTTTTGATCTTTGGAAAGAAGGTCACGGTTTTCGTACATAGGTCGCAAGTTTAGTAGGGCATCCGCTGATAAAAGTAAATGTATCCCAGGTCTTTAGGGGGTTTCTCTGAAGCACAGACTTTATGGTCATTGTAGATTACCCACCTGAATGGAAAAAAATGGAGATGCTATTCACTAATGCAAAAATAAAAGAACAAGTTATAGTTATGTAGAGCCTTTAACACAATGAAACATCCCAAACCACTTCACAGAACATTATAAGTCAAAGTACTGAGCCACATAAGGGCTTATGACATCAGACGCCCAAGAGGTGGCTTTTAAGAAAGGTCACGAAGGAAGAAAGTGAGGCAGAGTGGTGCAGGCAGTATTCAAAAGCTTGAGGCCTTTAGGCAACTGAAGGCATAGCAGAGAACAGTTGTGCAATTAAAAAAAAAAAACAGGTTTGCACAAGAGTTTAGGAGTGCAGATATCTCAGAGGGTTTTGAGGTTGAAGGAGATTACAGCGATTGGGGAGGGTGAAGCCATAGACAGATCTGGAAACAAGAATGAGAAATTTAAAATCAAGACATTGCTTGACCGGGAGCCAATGTGGGTCAATGAGTGCTGAGGTGAATGAAGCATCGAGTGAGTGGGGAACAGGACTTGGTGCAAATAAGACAATGGCAGCAGGATTTTGATGGAACATATCATGTGGGACGTGTCAGAAGTATGCCGAGAAAGAAAATCTAGAGGCAACAAAGCCATGAAATTACATAACTTTGAACCACAGCAATCAATCAATTAAATTAGTATTAAATGCTCAAATATCTTGGTGCATTCAGTGTACAAAACAGTATCACTTTGTTGGACCTTTCAATTTTCTTTCTCAAACAAAGCATTTTTTCAATGATTTTCCAACTAAAACATTTTTCAATGGTTTTTCAACAAATGAAACACTGCTTCAGTAACTCAAACATTCTTTCACAGGTTCATCAGCAGAAACAATTGGACCCACATTAATTATATTTAAAATTGGATTGATGCTAAATATAGAATTACACATCCTTGCAAAAACCAGAGTAGTGCTTTTACCTTCCCTCCTTCCTGATATGGCAGACGTAATGACCAGACATTGTAGATGGTCCCACATGGCTAATAAAGGCAAACAGCTCATATCCTGCAGGTAAAACCATGGATCACTAAATTACATTTTATATTATACCAGCATAAAATACAGATAACATCTCTGTGAAAAATATTTTGCTAGTGCCACTTGTTAAAAATACAGTTAAATACGTGTAGGATAATTCAGAAATTCTACAGAGAATGACCTACAACAAAAGCCCTCATTTTGAAAAATAGAGGTTTGATCAGTCAAGCATCATTATGTTATGTACCAAACAATTCCCATGTAATTTAGCAGTCCTGTGTAAACTGATTGCATGGTTTATACTTTTTTTTTGTATTTCAAGAGTTGGCTTGGCAAGAAACGTGGCCTTGAATGTATGTACACAAGAGCTGTCCTTGTATAAAGAAGTAGTGAATAAAATTGAAACAATAAATCTGGAAAATGACTTTATCATGTCTAATACAAAAAGCACCAAGAGGACATCTGTAAATGGCAAATTTAGAACTGAGATTTGGAAATTCTTCAAATAAAAAGAGTAATCAACACGTGGAAACATCTTAGAATTGGAAAAGCAACAATCCCAGGTATCATTTAGGAAACAATTCAATGCTACAACACATGAACATTAAGATTTTCCTGGGTACATAAACTACAATAGGCTAATCAGCTTTTCCTCATCCACAGTTATTTTGTTGACTTGTACTTTGACTTTGGCAATTGGATTAAGACTCCCAAGTGTTGTTGGTTATGTCCCTGAGAGGCCAACAGTACACTTTAAGGGAATAAGCATTCCAATTTGATAACAGGAGGCCATCAAGAACTTATTCATGGATTTCAATATCACAGAATATAATAAGCCCATAAGCTCATAAGAAATAGGAGCAGAATTAGGCTATTCAGCCCATCAGGTTGATCATGGCTGACAGGTTTCTCGCCCTATTCGCCTGCCTTCTCCCCATATCCTTTGATCCCCTTCTTAATCAAGAAGCTATCTAGCTCTGTCTTAAATCCACTCCATGACTTGGCCTCCACAACCTTTGTGCCAATGAGTTCCACAGACTCACCACCCTCTGGCTGAAGAAATTCCTCTTCATCTCAGTTTTAAAAGGTCGTCCCTTCACTCTGATGGTCTGCCCTTGCCTCTTATAGTCTCTATTAGTGGAACATCTTCTCCATGTCCACTCTATCCATGACTGTCAGTATTCTGTAAGTTTCAGTGAGATCCCTTCCTCATCCTTCTAAACTCCACCAAGTACAGACCCAGAATCCCCAAACGCTACTCATATGACAAGCCCCATAAAAATACCTGTGTTTACAAGATCAAAATGTGTTTTTACTTATCCAGTATCTAGGAAAATTTAGCAATCCTAGACATTGATAAGGGTACCATCATTATTGAATAAACTATTGCCTAGAATTTGGGCAGCCCCACGTTTGGCGGGTATGTGGATGTGGGATATATAGACATTGCTTATGCTCACCCCTTGCTTGGAGGAACAAGAATTTCCAGATATTGGGCATCTGGTTACATTTCAATGTTATCAGTAAAGAGTAAGAAACCACTGGTGAAATGCAATCTTACTTTGCTCACAGTGATGTTCAGGCAAGTATTGACAGTGATTACATTAATTTGTACCTTTAAAGGGGCCTACCATCTGAAACAGGAAGGCTCAAATGTCCACAGTATGCTGTATCATCAGGGTCACAGAAATATGGCTTCTGTCCCCATTCTGAGGTCATTATTGTTCTGTTTACACCAGCTGAACTGAATGAAAACTAAACCAATCAATTACACAATCATGACCTGATTAAAAAAAAGTTAACTGAAACTTAGAGAATATGGGTGGGAGCAGCAATACCCTGCAATGTTAAAGAAAGAAGTTCATCACTATCTTCTCAAAGGCAATCAGGGACGGATAACAAATGCTGGCTTTGTCAGTGAACGTCATATCCCATAAATAGAAACAAGAAAAAATTTTTATGTGCCAATCAGATAATTACTGAACCAATAATATTTGGAGTTGTGTGTAAAGTACAGAATGAAGAAGATTGCCTTTTGTAAATGAGCTGGCTCCTCTGTAAAAATAACAAAAACAGAAATGTTTCAAACAAAGGCATTAAGCCCTCAGATGATAACACGAAAGTCCCAGTTTCAATGAAACTAACTAGATGAAATTTTGACCACAACCTACTTTTCAATCAAGAATTCTAGAAAATGCAACAAATACGACACTGTGATTGGCTGATTATCACCTTTTAATGCAATCAAATGTTGAGCACTAAACTGGAAAATCAAAGAATAAAAGTTCTTTGGTGAAGGGTTATGGAGAGTGGGCAGGAAAGTGGAGATGCGGTCAAGATGAGATCACCCATGATCATACAAAATGGCAGAGCAGGCTCAAAGGGCTGAATTGCCTGCTCCTGCTCCTGCTCCTAGTTCTTATCTTTCATGTAAAGCAAATGTCACCACTGAGAAAGAGACTCTACAGTCAAACAGGTAGTTAATGTTTTGTGAATATCTAGTTTAAGGTTCATATTTTCCTCAGCTCTCACTATTTCCAGAGGTAAAACTACCCTCACCCTTTCTTGATGATGGATGCCTCAGCCCCTTTATTTTCTCAAATTTTACAGCTAATTCAGCTAGCTGCTTTCCACTGCCACAGGATACTGTGAGGCTCACAGTAGGTTTTGCCTACTAGCTTTAAAGTGGGCAATCTTCTAGCTTCCATTCCCTCACAAAACTGAAACTGAGATTAAGCCTCATCGGCATTCCACACTGTCAATGATGAAATTAGTTCTTTTTCTTTATCTATGTCCCTTCATGAGCTATGAACCACACAAAGTCCACTGCATGACTAACTCTTTTAGCAAACACCCAGAAGAGCTGAACCCAAAGAATGTCCCAGACTTCACTCATTTCCATGAAACATAGCTTGCTCTGGGATGTCCTCAGGCTGACCTTTAGATTAATTGCTTTGTTTTGAAACAAATGTGAAATCTTGTGGGGCAGTTCTATTGATTAAAACAGGGATCCATATCTTCAGTCTCCAGATGGCTGGAAACCAAACATACTCAGGTGAAATGTGTATCATGTCCTCTCAAAGACCCAACCAGTAACTATATAGTAATCGCCCAAGAAGCTGGAACTTCCAGTGGCAGTTACCCAGTGTCTGGAACCAATCAAAAAAGTTTTCAGAGATAAAAGGTACTGCAGATGCTGGAGAATCCGAGATAACAAGCATGGGGCTGGATGAACACAGCAGGTCAAGCAGCATCATAGGAGCAGGAAAACTTGACGTTT
>JAHRHZ010000268.1:29460471-29536216 GCA_024137785.1 Ginglymostoma cirratum | reverse complement strand
TCCTCTATCCGCCTCCCCCTCTCTCCCTATTTATTTCAGAACCCTCTTCCCCTCCCCCATTTCTGATGAAGGGTTTAGGCCCGAAACGTCAAGTTTTCCTGCTCCTCTGATGCTGCTTGACCTGCTGTGTTCATCCAGCCCCATGCTTGTTATCAAAAAAGTTTTCAATTCTGCGTCAGAGTCTAAGATTTGCTGGAGATTTCTGACATGCATGAATAGCCAGGAAATGTTAGAAGAATCAAAGTCTGCTCTAACCTCTAGCTAACTATAAAATAGACTCCACACCATCCATGACTCCCTCGTGGACCCAATTACACACACTGACCCCAGGTGAACACTAACCCTAACCCACCTCTGATACCCGACTGCCCTTTCACCAGCTCCCAGGCACCTGACCCAAACTATCCTTTCACTTATCAGCCTCCTGCATCTCTCACCCAGTAACCAGTTATCTGTACCCTCTCATCCACCTGCCGCCCTACACTGTCACACATTCAGCTGCCACAATAAACCTTTACTCACCTCCTAGCACCCAACTCTATACCCTCTCACACTTACTTTCTCTCAGTAGCTGTCAGAGAAACTTTGGGACATTTTTAAAAAAAAGTGTTTTGTTTACTGGAATAGCAACGTTATGAAAAGGGGATGTAGCTTTTACAAAAATCTACTGTAATTTTCGGGACTGTGTCTGTGAGGATGGATGCCACAGCAGAGGTCAAGCCCAAAGTATCCTGGGAAGGTAAGTAGGTTTTTTTTTGTCCGACACGGGTCAAAAAGAGGGGTTCTAAACCAAATAAGGTGGCTTAGGCCAAGGTGTATGGATTTCCCTCTAAATGTCCCTAAACATATTGTGACAAATGTAAGAAATCAGCATTTTGTAAATAAATGAAACACACTTGTCCTGGTAATTAACTATGGTATAGTTGAATTCATGTTTTTTTTGAATTACAAAATTAAGCTATAGAAGCAAATTTATCTTTGCCAACTGGCAGTATGTGTTAAATGCACATTTGTTGACTTACTTCCAGGTCCATCCTTGATTCTGGGCCCTGCTGGTTCTGCTTCTGCATTTGTTTCAATTTGTGACTGTGTATCAATATCAGAGACTGTCTCGCTCTCATCCTCATTGTCTGCATGTGTGAAGATCCAGTCCAATGCTCTCTCCAGGTTGTTATTCTACAAATACAGCCAAGCAATAATGAAATTTACTTTCATGATTAGATCTATTGCATCCTACTAAAACTACAAAGCATCTGTATTTCATCATCATATTGAAAAGGCACCAGAAAATCACACATAAATATAGAGCCCCACCATTTATGTCATTCATGCTTAGCATGGGCAGTCACTATCATTGGACAAATGATACTAGCCATTTGCCACTACCAGAGGCCTCAAAAGAAGTCACTAAGCTGATTTGTTCAGGACTTTTGCTAAGGATTTTAACTATACACATCCTTTTTAAAAAGCTCTTCTATCAGCCAAACTTAAATTTTCAATCAGTTTTTATCAATTATGAAACAGAAAATGCTGGAAATATGCAGTTCTAATGAATGGTCATTGACCAGAAACATTAATTATCAGCTGAGTTTTACCAAAATTTGGCTAATAGTCAATTCTGGGGACTTTCATGGAGGATTTCTCTCCATGAATTCTAGTGAGTTACCTCACACAATTCTCCACTGCCCATTTCATGTGTATACCATGTCTCTACAGTGCTGCATTTACACTGTTGTGCATTCACCAGCACCAGATGTGCTTGCTGTTGTTGGGGCCTTCCAGAATTTCAGCCACCAGCACTATATTTAAACCCCATCTGTGCACCAGTTCAAATACTGCCTGTGGGGAACAACCTTTACAGTGTTGTTTTAGAGGAACTGCCCTGGAGATGGCTGACAGAGGGAGGTTTGGCATATTGATTTGCTAACAGGATGTTCTGGTGGATAGGGTGTTGGAAAGGAGGACTGTCTGCTTTCCTACAAACCAGCAAAGGAGGCCATGCCACCTGACTCTGCCAACCAGGTCAGAGTGGTGACAACAGTCCAGATACATGTTCAGCACTGTGGGAAGAAACATAAATGATCGTCTTTGTTCTGCAAGGGTAAGAGTTAGCATCCTCTTCCCGCTATGTTACATTCACTGTAATTCAGCTAACGCACTTACCTCTTCACCAAGACTCATGATTTACCACTCTCATTGTTCCTGCAGCATCTTCCCTCAAAGGGTCTCAACTCAGCCCATTCCCCCTATCCTGCCTGCCCTCTGTGCATTCTACTCATTCACCCAGATGCCTCACCAGCTTTCTCCCACATGCACTAGCAATAAAAGCTCTGCCAACAACTTTAATCCTACAGGATCCCTTCTTTTGCCTCATTGCAGGGCCTCTAGGCTGACTGTGGTCTACCCTCTCAGTCACCTGAACAGCTTCAACTGACATATGACCACACCCCCCAAGTGATATCTGTGCAGCTGCCCAACTAATTTATTACTAAGCCCCTCGTTGCACTGGGCCTGCCAGATGACGGAGGCCCACTCCACGAACTCTAATGGTACACACCCTCTAACTCTGGCTCCCAAGTGTGAAAATGAACATGCCTCAGCCCCTGGGCCAATACTGGATGATGCCCTAACTGATGACAGTCCTCCTGAACTCAATTGAGGACTACTCCCCTTGGATTTTCAGATGTGACCATTTGGCAACGGCACATGGCATAGATGTATCTTGATGTGGCACAGAGCCAAACAGTAATACATCCACCCTTTACTGATCATTGTTGGAAAACATGACAAGCTGGCTGGTGTTGCAACTGAGCTCAAAGGCAAAACAAGACAGACCTACTGTGAGCCTAAAGGTACTGAATGAGGCTGCAATATGCAAAAAGGAGAGACAAGGCAGAGGCACCATTAACATCCAAGTAGACATAAAGTGAGTGAGCACTAAGAAAGCAAGCTAAGAGCCCAGAGATGCACCAATACATGAGATGGATGCATGCCCCTCTATGCAAAGTAGTCTTGAAAATTGAGACAATTTTATCTGATGTCAAGCATCACATTTTTCCAATCTTGCCATATTTCCTTAACTAATGGCCACATCATTTATAAACTGGGAAAATTCTACTCTCCGAAACACTCCCAACAGAAGCTACAGGCCTGCTGAGTGTTTCCAACATTTTCTCTCTTCATTCCAGATTTCCAGCCTTTGCAATGTTTTGTAATACGTTCAGTCACTGAATATGACAACATTATTAATATGGTCTGAACAATTATTTAAAATGCACCATTGATTTCAGGAAATGTCAGATCTTCTAGGAAAGGTTCGCATCTCATTAAGTGCAATTATGTGTGGCTGAGATTTTGCATACAGTGACTTTTATTCCCAAAAATATACTTACAAAATTTATAGGAGAGGAATAACATGACTAGTCAAAGTTGGCATCATAAATGATACAAACTAAATCAGTCTCTTCTGATATATTACTCATTACATTTACAACTACAGTTAATGTTTACAAGATTTAGAACATGCCAAGCACACAGCCTTAGGAGTTTTACCCAGTTTCCAGCCCCTCATTGGCTGAAAGGTCTTAGCTGGTGGCCTTGCCTGTGGCAGTCCTTAACTTTAGTGCATACCTCAGCAGGTCGTCCTAGACCTTGGAAACTGGCTGTCTGCAGCAATCAGTCACGGACAGCTCTTTGCACTGGAAGACCAGCAGGTTTCGGACAGAACAAAGAGCAGCTGTCACTGAGGTGATGACCCTCTAGCTACAGTTGATGATTATGTCCGTGTGCATCCCTGTGAACAGCCAACAGAGTACAGAATCCTGGAACTGCTTGGGATTAACCGATACAAAAACAACTGCATCCTTTCCAGCCCTTCTTTACAAAGGCACACAAAAGAAGAACTTGACGTGCAACTACTGCTAGTTTGCAGAGGCAGTTACTAAGTAAGGTTTGCCTGTTTACTTTGTGATGAAATCCATATCTTGTATGTAATTGTACGGGGAAGCCTGCTCTTTGTGATTTATGACATTCTGTGCACACTCAGTCTCAGTGGCCCTAGGTGGTGACACTGAATTCTGCCAACAACAGGAGAAGGGTTTATTGCAAAGTTTTAGAAAGATCACTCAGGACAATTCTGGGGCCACTAAAAAAGGAGTTCAAAGATTACAGGCTGTAAGCAAGTAGTAAAAGGGGGAGAGGGAGATAGAGATAGAGAGAGAGAGATGTGGCCTCCATATTAGGAATGCTGCAGTTAGCAGTACTACTTGGAAGGTAACAGAACTACCCATCTTCTGGGAAGAGTCTCAGTTAGAATTCAAGAAGTAGTTGGATGGCACTGTCCAGACTTGGGAAGAATTTACAGAAATTAGTAGGCAGTTAAGTGTTAGAGTCAGGATTCAGAAGTCCTAGGAAGTTTAAAAAGTGGGATGGTCACTGGCAGTGGGTTGGGAGAAGCCTGTGACCACATTTCAGTGCGACAGAGAGTCAGGGTGAAAAGCTCACAAACAATATTTGCTAGATGCAAGATTAGAGGTCAGGTAAAAAGGCACTTTTGGCTCACTGAGGTTAGCTGTTGGCAAAGAGTTATGGTTATGAATACATACAAGAGTGCAGGGGAGTTCAGATCAAGGAATGGGGGATATTGGGGGTGGGTGTTGAATTAAGGAGTTATAGGTAAGAGTGGGAGCTGTCAATGAAGGAGTTCATAACAGAGTAACTTCAGCCAAGTTTCAAGGCCAGATCAACGGAAATAAATTACTGTTATCCCTTGCAAAGTTTTATGACATTTGACGACCCACCGTGTCATTAACATCTTGGGGAATTGTTGAGAAATCTATAGGAACTGCCTTGATCCCATTTGCTATTTTTAAAGAATTATTACTCATTCATAGGCAACATTTATTGATTATACCCAATTACTCTCTAGGCAGTTGAAAGGCAACAATGTTGCTAGTAGTCTGAAGTCACATGTATGCTTTATCAAGTAAGGACAGCAGTTTCCTACCCCAAGGAACATTAGTGAACCACGTGTTTTTCTGACAATTGACAATAATTTCTAGTCATCATTAGACTCCTAATTCCAAACTTTTATTGAATTCAAATTCAATCATCTGCCATGAAGTGAAACAAAATTTATACAGCATGACCAGAGGATGCTGATTAATTGGATCACGTTTGGCACGGTGGTGCAGCAGGAACTGGTAAGTGTCAATCTCAGCTGAAAGGAACCTCAGGCCAGCCAGGTAGACCAGATTGGTCAGGATGTTACCACAGGGTATTCAGGAAGGACTCACACACAGTCTCCATTACACTTTCTTGTATGAATGAGGAAAGTGTGTTTCTTCATTCATACAAGAAAGTGTATGGTAATATATAGATTTAAGCATCCAGAAATGAATCACACTGGACCCTCAATTAAATTAAATTGACTTCAAGCATAATTCTTAGCACAGTCGGGATTATTTAGTAAATGCTGTGCAATATCGGAATCACACCTAATGTTAGACACAGTATTTATACGTTTGCAAGCATGGGCTCACTGAGCCCCATCAATGCTGTCCGCTGCGAATGGTGAAAGAAGCCATTCATGCTCACTACCAGCTAAACACTGAACTATACAGCTATTAAAACAAAAAACTAAAAGAATTGCAGATGCTGTAAATCAGGAACAAAAACAGAAGTTGCCAGAAAAGCTTAGCTGGTCTGGCAGCATTTGTGAAGAAAAAAATCAGAGTTAACATTTTGAGTCCAGTGACCCTTCCTCAGAACTGATGGTGACTGGGAAACCGTCGGTTTATATGCAGAAGATAAGGGTGGGGGATGGGGTAAGGAGTAAACAATAGGATAGAGCCCGGAGAAAGAGAAGAGAAGTTGGACAGACATAGGAGTGGATAACGATCTGGCTGGGAGGGTGAATAGTTGTTAATAGGGACTGTTAGTGACTCCAATAGGTAGTGTGTAATGGCAGGCTATGTGGTAACAAGGCCTGGTGTGTGGGGTAGGGTGTTAGGACATGGGAGAGCTTAGGCCCTAAAATTATTAAACTCAATATTGAGTCCGCAGGGCTGCAGGGTCCCCATGCGGAAAATGAGGTGTTGTTCTTCCAGCTTGCGTTGAGGTTCAAAAACAAAGTTGCTGGAAAAGCTCAGCAGGTCTGGCAGCATCTGTGAAGGGAAAAACAGAGTTAACGTTTCAGGTCCAGTGACCTTTCCTCAGAACTGAAAACGTTAACTCTGTTTTTTCCTTCACAGATGCTGCCAGACCTGCTGAGCTTTTCCAGCAACTTTGTTTTTGTTCCCGATTTACAGCATTCTCAGTTCTTTCAGTTTTTATTGCATTGAGGTTCACTGGAACACTGCAGCAAGCCAGAGACAGAGATATTGGCCAGGGAACAGAGTGCTGTGTAAAAGTGGCAGGCAATGGGTTTTTTTTGCGAGCAGAAGCAGTCACCCAGTCTACACTTCATTTCCCCAATGTAGAGGAGACCACATTGTGAGCAGCGAATGCAGTAGACTAGATTCTGGGAAGTGCAGGTGAAGTGTTGCTTCACCTGGAAGGTATGTTTAGACCTTGGATAGTGGGGAAGGAGGAGGTAAATGGGCAGGTGTTGCACCTTTGCCGTTTGCAGGGGAAGGTACCGTGGGGCTGTGGAGGGGGGCGGTGTTGGGAGTGAAGGAAGAGTGGACCAGGGTGTCCTGGAGGGAATGGTCCCTGTGGAAGGTAGATAAGGAAGGGGGGAGGGGAGGAGAATGTGTGTCTGGTGGTGGCATCTCGCTGGAGATGGCAGAAATGATGTCTGATGATCTTCTGGATGTGGATGCTGGTGGGATGGTTAGTGAACCCTGTAGGTATAGAACTATTGATTTTGCTAGAAATGCCAACCAGTCTGATTGGCTGTCAGCTCTTGAGGGTGGGACTCCCTCACACTGAGGGCAACCTTTCTTTCTAAAGGTCAGTTATAGCTGGTCACCAGTTTTTGTCATGGCACGGAGGTGTGAGCAATACGTATCCTGTCCTCTCACCTATAAAATTCAGCCCTTTGTTTTTCATGATTGGTGGTGATTTAATGGTTTAGCCACAGATATCCCAGATTACATACTTTTAAAAAAGGACGAACACCAATTTTGCTGTAAAAATATGACACATTTAGACTTACGGTTGCTTTCAATGCATGGATGGCCTGGTTCCTGGAAAATCCCATTGATGTAATGATGGCAACAATTTCTTCTGGTGGCTGGTTTTCCATTGACGAGGCCCCTCCTGCCAGACCAACCTCATTGTGACTAACATCATTATAACCTGTTGGTGACAGGGGTTCAGCAAAATCTACCAGAAAAACAACAAAACATAGACATTTTTATTGATTAAAGTGTCTGGCATCACTTGTGAGGTCTATAATTTTACTGGTACAGAGTCTATCTGCCAAGATAATAACAGCTTTGAACAGATACATACCACTGAAACAGCCTCATTCACTGAAAAGGGTGACAATTGGAGCTTCGCATTATGCCCTGATTATCATTTCATATTCCATGTACTATACAACTATAATTTAAAAGATTGAACCAGATCCAAACAGTATAACATTTTGGAGGAACTACCCAGATTAAAACCATAGGCAGCTACTTTTTCCCTCCAGTCAGCAAGACAGATATATAAGTATATCAACATTTCCTCTTCCAGATATTTCATACTATTTTTAATTTTATCCTTAGTAGCTGTGAATACTCCCTGAACAAGAAAGATCTGTCAACAATGCTATGCAGCTCAGAGAAAATTGTAAATTGAATTTACTATTGCACACTGTCAAAAACCGAGAAGGTTTTATGCTTACGTGTTGGCTGTCTGGTTTCTAAGCTTACCAGGTTCTTCCATGTGTGCTATGATCCAGTTAAAGGCCAACTCAGCCCCAAGGTTTCCTGTGTAGTAGACTGCTTTACGACACGCTTCCAGTGGAAAACCCATCTCAGCCAGCTGCATCACTGCCGATTCATCAATTTCAGGAGCTGCAGAAAAAGGGACAAAAACAGGCAATGACTACCACGGTAAATATAATGCCTTCAGAGAATGCACAATGTATCAATATAGCAGATAACCCGAAGGCCCAATATCTGCATATGTAAGAAAGAATCTCTCTACGCATTATTGAATCATATTGCTTTAAAATTACTTTGAATATTTGTAGACAATACACATTAATAAACCAGGAAATGTCCACTGTTAGGATCAATAATGCACAAGTTATACCTAGACTAGAATTACATTCACAGAAAAAATGTATGAGTTATATACATTCCTCATTATTATTTTCAGGAAGGCTTTTATCAAACTAGCAGAGTTTGGCAAACTAACATGAAGTGACAATAGTTTTTAATATGAGACATAAAGCATATCACATATCCACAGCAATATCTTTCAATGCGAAAAATGAGGACAGTTTTCATGAAAATTTAAGTATGAAGGTTAAAACAGAGAACAATCTGTTAATAGGTTAAATTAAAAACTACAAGCAAAACTTTCTAAAATAGGGAAGAGAAACTGATACATACACTCCATGAAATGGTTCAGCAGACTGCCTGAAAGAGAAAAGATGATTATTTTACCTTCTTTTCCATCAATGTTAATCTGCTTCCTTTTGGTTCCTTCAAAAACACTGATTTTTAAATGCATAGGCACAAGGTAATTCACAAGACCTCATGCAAAGTGACACCAAGCTTCAAACTGATCCTGTACTAACAGTTTCACCACAAGAATAACTCATTCCTTAACAGCAGGAGCAACAACTACTGGCCAACTTCTCTCATGACCAATCAAATGGTGCTGTAGACCCAACAGATGCCTGACTCCAACTGAACCAACTCTGCAAACATTAAAAAATGAATCTAGGATTTTATTGTACTTTAGAACATGTAGAAAAGTGCTTCAGAAAGTAGAAACAGATTTTGAACAACAGAATAGTTTGAAGAGAAGGCAATAAACAATGCTTAAGGTATAAATGTTGAAAGGAAATTTTTAAAATGAGGAAGAGAAGTTGCAAAGCAGACAGTTTTGGCAGTGAGTGCCAAGAATTAAGGCCAACATAGAAGGTGACCTAGCTATCAATGGAGAAAGAAAGGATGCAGAAAGGCAACAGTATGACTGATGGCTAGGACATAAGACTAAAGAAGAAACAATAAAACATGTAGGGCAAAACCAGGAAAGAATTTTTAAATGACAATGTAGTTTATAAAATGATGCATTCTTTCTCAGCGTTTTGGAGATTTGTGAGGATTGAGGAACAGGTGAACAGGTAGAAGAATATCAGATAGGTTCGAGAGATATACTAGCATTGGAGGGGGTGCAGAGGAGATTCACTCGGTTGATTCCAGAGTTGAGAGGGTTGGACTATGAGGAGAGACTGAGTAGACTGGGATTATACTCATTGGAATTCAGAAGAATGAGGGGAGATCTTATAGAAACATATAATATTATGAAGGGAACAGATAAGTTGGAGGCAGGGAGGTTGTTTCTGCGATCAGGTGAAACTAGGACTAGAGGGCATCGCCTCAAAATAAAAGGAAGCAGATGTAGGACTGAGGTCAGGAGGAACTTCTTCACCCAAAGGGTGCTGAATCTGTAGAATTCCCTGCCCAATGAAGCGGTTGAAGCTACCTCGCTGAATGTTCTAAAGGCAAGGCTAGATAAATTTTTGAACAGTGAAGGAGTTAAGGGTTATGGTGAGTGGTCGGGTAGGTGGAGCTGAGTCTCAAAAAGATCAGCCATGATCTTATTAAATGGCGGGGCAGGCTCGAGGGGCCGGATGGCCTACTCCTTCTCCTAGTTCTTATGTTAGTAAATTAGGTCACATCTTGAGGTCTCACAGACACCTGTTCATGAGATATTTTGCCTAATTCCCAATCCAATAATTGATTCCCAAGGCTGTTTATCCCGGGTGAAGGAACAGTATTCTATACCTCCACTTTTTTACAATATCACTGCCATAGGTACATTAACTGAGACTACGACCGACAGGCGTGAAATGACAGTGAAAGAAAATGACAGACAAGGAGTGGAGGAATGGCAGAAAAATAAAACATCTTGTAGCTGCCTCAGGAGCTACGTCACAATCCTAAAACAAAACTGCTACTTTTTCCGTATATTTAAAAATATTTATAGAGTGGAGGAACAAGTTGTATAGTTGGATAACTATTCTCAGTTCCCAAGTTTGCTCAGTATGATTTTGCATCAGCTTTTCAGTGAAAAATTGCAGCGTTTTCATGAGCACAGAAAAAATCTGCTCTAGTTTTCCACATTAGATCCTGCCAAAAAAAAGGTTTTAATTTTTCAATTTGTTGTGTCTTTCTACATTTCGTGGAATTTTAAAAATTACCACGTGGTCACTTTGTTTCTCTAACAAAGTCACTAACATTAAGTAGTATTAACCAATATACTTACAAAAATTGACAGGACATTGTTTAAATGGGCAATCAAACTTGTTGTGACTGTCTCCAGTGAGAATATATCTGCAATTAGACATTTTTTTATTCTACGCTCACGTAACGATATTGGAAGTTTCAACTAGTTTGAGTTCACTCCATTAAAACATTAGATGAAGTATGTAAAATTTCTGGATCTTAATATGCAAGTGAGAAGAATGTGTCAAAAGTCTTTCAATCACTTTGCAATTTTAAATAAATTAGAATGTTTCAAAAAAGGAAATGGCTGAAACGATGCCAAAAAAAAAAAGAAACAGTCATGACTGAAAAAGAATGATCAACTAAGGCACCAAATATTCACTGCCAACAAGGGAACATTAATGGCTTGGTTTTTACTTTTATAAATTCAATATTTAATTCTGAACCCTAGTCAGCTTTTCATAATCATGCAGTCTTATTCATATTGCTGTGAAATTGTGTAGAGTGTTTGTGAATTGGAAGGCAGCAAGTTAGAATTTGTTTGTAAAAATGATAGGGGGGGAAAGAAAAAAAAAAAAAAAGAGTGTGCAGTCCCTCTAACAGGTGATGTGCTTTTCTAAGCTTGGAGATTTAAATGAAAGTATGTCTGTAAGCAGCTGAATAGGTACAGTCAGTTCTGAAATTGAAACTTATGTCAATTGGTTGTGTGATTGGAAACCTTAGGCTTGTTTTGATGTTTTGGCAACTAGTTTGAAGATGAACTAATTAATTTAAACCAAGCACTTACAGACTGAAAACCAACTGATTTTAAATCTGATGGTTTTGACAACCTCGGACCAATCCTATTATAAGAAAATTGACAGGATTTTTGAGAATTGGTGCGAGAGCGAACCGTCACCTGAAGAGTAAATATCTGGCTCTCACAGAAATCTGTAAGCTATCCGAGAAAGCACCATCTATTAAAAAAGGTACTACAGCACTCCTAGTTAAGATTCTTGACAGAATAATTCAAAGAGAAAGCATTCCTGACAGAAGGATCAGTGGAGAAGGCAAAGAACATTCCAGAAGACTTAACCCAACTGTACTTTTAACAGTCTAAGTTTCAATTTATTTTTATTATTACTTAGGTTTATGTAGTGGGACTTGGGTTTATTGGAACAATATACCATTAGAATTTTGTACAGTTAGGGAATAGTTAGTAGTTGAGGGGGAATTTTTCGATTTGTTAGTAGTTCTGTTAATTTGTTCACTATTAGGGTTAAATAAATGAGTTGTTACCGGTTGGTTATAAAGTAAATATCAGGGATTTTCTTTCATTTAACTACTTCTTTTTAACAGATTAGGCTAGGTGAGGCAAGCTTCTCTGGGTGTTTCTGGTTTAAGAAAGGGGACTTCTTATCTAGCGGCAACAGTATTAAGTCCAAAGGTTACAGATTTAATAGTGGATAATTGGCTTGCCCATCCAACCCCAGATGTGCTGAATTACAAAGCAATATTAAGTTCTTGATTACATCTCCCAAAACCTTTCTAGGATCCCCCTGATATTAAAAAAAAAGGTCATGTATGGCTTTTTTTCTCAATTGTGAACAATCTTCCTAAATCTTGTTCCTCTATCTCCACCAAGTATGAGGAGTTCATGAATATTTTTGTCACCAGGACTACTGCCATCCAATAAGATGCCTCTGCTACTGCACCCTCTTCCTCAGCCTACTGGGCTAAACTTCTCCAAGAATCCCCAGGTCCTAGCCTTGAATTGCTATCATCTATAATTACTATCTATTTCACCTCATGCTGAATGAACATGATCATTCTCCAAGTTTATCATGTCCATGAGACACATCCCCTCTTGCTCCCTTAACTCTATTCCTAATCAACTCTTAACATACCCTATTTCCCTTCCTTTCAAGTTAGCTGAAATTGACAGTTCTCTCTTCAGTGACTGTCCCTCTCCTTCAAATCATCATCATCCATCTCCTCAAACAAAATATTTAACTTTTCCATCCTTGTTAACTATCATGCTACCTCCAACCTTTCTTCCCACCCAATGTACTTGAGCTTTTCATCATTCCAACCTCTTTGCCATTCTTTCCCAGAACTCCTTCCAATCAAGTTTTCATCCCTGCTATCGTAACAAATCAGCTCTTAGCAATATCAGAAATTACATCCAATGTGACTGTAACAAAAGCAAACTATCACTACTCAGCCTGGCTGCAGCTATTGACATGGCTGACCAGGCCATTCTCCAATGCCACTCCATCGTTGTTCAGCTAGATTGGACTACATGCACCTGCTTCCACTCTTATCTGTCTAGTCACAACCAAAAAACATCCTGCAATGGCATTTCCTCCTGCTCCCCGTCCCATTTCCCATCTACATACTCAGTGTCAAGATTTAAAAACACATCAATTCCCACATGTATCAGATACCTCCCCACCTACACTCACCTTTACTGGCTCCATCCCTGCCTCTTTGACTTGTCTGTCTCCTCTCCACCTATCTTCTCCTCTATCCATCTTCTATCCACCTCCCCCTCTCTCCCTATTTATTTCAGAACCCTCTTCCCCTCCCCCATTTCTGATGAAGGGTCTAGGCCCGAAACGTCAAGATTTCCTGCTCCTATGATGCTGCTGGGCCTACTGTGTTCATCCAGCTCTACACCTTGTTATCTCGAATTCCCACATGTATTCTGATGACAACCCTAGCTGACGACCATCTCTCCTGACCCTTTCACTGCCTCTGATCTGTCATGTTTCTTGTCCAACAACCGCTACTGGGAATGTAGAAATGTTCTCTAACATCCCTCTAAAATCCAAAGACGGATGCTATTGTCTTCTTTGTTACCTTTGGGTTGATCAGGCATGATGATAGGTGGGGAAATATCAGGCAGTTCCTCCTCTCCAGGCTGTAAACCTGTTGCCCTCAGGTGGGAGATATCCAGGAGATCCGGCATATCTATGGAGACGTCTGAAATAAAATGCAAAGTTGTGGTGTGCATTATAGGATAATGACTTGAAAGAACAAGTCGGAATTTCAGATCCACAGCATTGTGAATGGCTCTTAAACAATCTCTGAAATTGCCTAGCAAGTCATTCACCTCCACGGCTGGAAGATAGTGAAAGCAATTCCGATTGCAACAGCCTTTACATTCTTATGACCCAACTTGTCAGGACCTTGTGTAGCTCTACAACGTGCAGTATGTTCATCCACTTAGCAATGATGGCAGGTCCACCTTCATATTCATTTAAGTACAATGAGCATTTTTACAGAAGTACGTATATAATGTAATAAATTGTTATATTTAGAACAGGCTTTTAGGAGCTTACCTAATTTCTTTGGAACCCAGTCTATACCGAAAGTGAATTTCTTTAGTTGAATAACCAAATATTCAGGAAATGAAGCAAATTGGATTGTTCTGTAAACAAAAATAGTTGTTTTAAGTATCAGTTATGTGTTTATCTATATTTTTAAAATTGCATAGTACTATAGATGAAAATTCTTCGGTGATGCTTGGTACATAAATTTGGATATCATTTTTAAATCCAAATTTCCTATTTTGCACAAACCAGAAATATGATGCAAGGAAACTCCACTATTTAGCCAAATTTAAAAAGGAATTGATGAAATGATATTCAGAACATCAGGCTAAAGTAAATGGTTGAAAACTTACACTTTGGAACAAGTTATTTTGGTTTTACACATGCTCACAACAGCAGAGTCTATTCTATAAAGCTGATTCATCTTAAATGAGATTAAAATACAACGTCTGCACATCATCGTGGGCCAAAGTGCTTGTACTGTGCTGTACTGTTCTATGTTCTATGTTCTTACAAAGCATTCGCTATCATTATCCATTCGAAATTGATGGAAACTTCAGGATTTAGTGCACAGGTAGAATCATGCAGAAACCTCAATTGTCTAGAAACATTCCTGATCCAAGTAACTCAATGTTCATTGGCTAAACATGCTCTGATTCTAGTTGAACCCAATAAAATCCTTCAAGGTAAAGTGGACGAGAGTTTCAACATGGAAACTAAATCGTCTACATGACATAAAAATGTGAAACAGTTGTATTTGAAAAACAAAAGCTGAAAGAGAAAATTATCAGTGGTGTGTGTTGTTATAATTTATTCCTTTTAAGTCTCCAATCCTCTATCATGTATACACAGGTGTGACAAAGTGTGTTCTCATGAGTTGTAATCTCATTTGTAAATGAAACCAGGTGCACAAAACCATTCAAGTCAGTGGTCATCATCACACACTTTCCAGTGATTTTATCTTTTAATAAACATTACAATGGACCCTTCTACCAAAGGACTACCTGTGCTCAGATAATGTAGCACTGGTCTGGTACTCTGATGATTTCAAGTAGCTTCCTAAATTGTGACCTCATTCCACTGAAGAAGTTGTTTTTAGTTTCAAAATTTATAGTTCAAAGAATCCCCACAGTGCGGAAACAGGCCCTTTGGCCCAAAAAGACCACCCAGACCCATCCCCCTAAAGTCCACCTAATCTGCACATGCCTGAACAGTACCGGCAATTTAGCACGGCCAATCCACCCAGCCTGCACATCTTTGGACTGTGGGAGGAATCCAGAGCACCCAGAGGAAACCCACGGAGACATGGGAAGAATGTGCAAACTCCACACAGACAGTCGCACAAGGGTGGAATCGAACCCGGGTCCCTGGCACTGTGAGGCTGCAGTGCTAACCACTGAGCCACCGTGCCGCCCTAATGTATAGCATTGTTTTTTTCTGAATGGGTAGCTTTATGTTCAGATTTCATCCACAGAGGAGCTGAACTACCTATGCAAGACTAGGAAAGTTAACAGACCAAAGTAAGACCCATTTTAGTTTTAAATCTAACCTGTATATTTCTGGAGAAATGTATGGAATAGACTGCTCTAATGAATTTAAGCTCACTGCAAAACAAAAAAACAAAATTGACTGTCTGTCTATTCCCTCTATCTGCAAACATTTCCTTCTGTGTTGCTTTCCCTTATTAAAAGGAGATGATTACTATTCCTTAATAGAAAGAACAGACAGAATCAGCCCCAACCCTTGGTTCTCCTGTTTTCTGGAAGAAACAAGACTTTTGAGTAAACAACAATAGAGCTCATTTGTTTCAGCTAGTTATTACACAATTCAGAGGAACAATACCTACAATCTTCATCAATACTGTGTTACACTCAAATCAAACTGCAAGAATTATTTGATATAGTAACTGCCATTGGACAAGAACAGGAAAATATTTATGCTATTCATGTCCAAGTATGTATTATAATGTGTCCAATAATCATGTCCAAGTATGATCAGTGAATGCATTATTTTACAGTCTTCCAGCATTGCAGAAATCCCACTTCATTAGTGAGTACCAATAATAATATTTTTCAAAATTCCACTTACTTTATTGCTGCTGACTTTGCTTGGAGTGCACTGCTCCAGAAGTCAGTGACATTTTCTGGCTCTTGAAAAGCTTGAAGGCAGGCACTAAATGGAATCTTGGCACGGACAACTTCTCGTAACTGTCTCTTTGCTATCTCAGCCTCTCTCCTCCTCAATTCATATGCTAAAAGCTCCTCTAGAGAACAGCATTATTATCTTTTTAAATTTGCACTGAAAAATTACATAGTATAAAACATTCACAAATAATGTTGTTTAATGTTTCAATCATAATTAGAAGTATTCCCTTAGATTTTAATATGCAGTCTGAAAGCGGAAATGAATCTCAAGTCAAGCTGTCTCAAAGTAAAGGAATCTTTAACTATTATCATAATCCAATGCAGCATTCTTCACACATGAACACAGCAAATACTCAGATGACAAATTCTCCCACCAGACTGAATGTTTGTAGGATAAAAGTTATGACCTGTTGTGACCCGGTCTGCTAAAGTGTTCTAAATTACAAAAAGGGTTCAGCTACTGCCATGTTCACATTGCTCCACATTGAATACTCAACTGGATTCCGCAACTCCAAAGGGAGGAACCCAGATAATGCACAAACAGGAAAAAAAAATGTACTGGCAAAAACAACAGTCATTTCTATGGGTTATTTTTGTAATTCTTTAAGTTAACAGTATGAATTCAGATTATGGAGCAACTAGATGTTTTAATTACGCAAATATCACTGCAAATCACCATCACATAATGACTGCAGTACACAATACTCTACAGTTACTTTTAAGCTGGCACAGGTTATTGTATAAAAGTTATTTTGAATAAGTAGAAGAAATCCAGGCATGTCTAAACAGTATTTTCTGTAAATCAGTCTCAGCTAAACAAACATTCATACTTTAGAAAAAAAATCAATTAATCAAACACCATTATTTCAAACTTATTCCAGTTTTATATTGTTAGATATCCTTTTAAAAACATAACCATGATTATTTTGTCCCAAATCTTTTCAAAAACAAAATCCAGTCATTAGAAAGTCCTTTGGCACTGTGAGTTTAGTGTGCAGAGAACTATTAAATCATTTATACACCCTGTAGTTTCCCCATTGGCTCCTCTAAGTTGGACACGAGGATGAAAAAATATAATATACACCTTTATTACTAGCAGCCTCCAGGACAATAGGAAGTTGCATGATATAGTCCACTCTCTGTTTGTACTTGACTTTCCTGGACTGGCAACACTGGACCCGGTCTTCTACCATAAAACGAAAGACTTCACTGGGATCATCTGATCCATTGTTGTTTCTCTGGGATGCAAAAAATTCATAAGAGCACTGAATTTACAAGGTTTTAATTTCAGAAAAATCAGCAGCACATCTTAATGGAGGAAGATTCTCAATCCAAATACAAATATTATTTAAAAGTAAAATCTTAAAATCTTGTAGAACAGGAAGTCTTTCATGCCATACCAGATCTTTGAAACAGTTGTTCAGTTTAGTCTTATAGCTCAGCTTTCTCCCCATGACCCCATAAATTTAGTCCTTTTAAGTACATTTTTAATTCCTTTTGAATTTTATAATGGAATTTGTTTCCACTACTACTTCACTGGTACATTCCAGATCTTAACAACCATTTATGAAGAAAAGAATTCTTAATTTTCCCTCTTGTTTGCTCATCAACCCTGGTTATTGACATTTGCCAGTGGATACAATCTTTTCTTACTCGTTCATCAAAACATGCCTCATTTTGAATATCACTACTAGGACTGCACTTAACATTCTCTGCTTTAAGGAGAAGAATCCCAGCTGGTCCAATCTCTCCATATAACTGAAGTCCCTTCTCTCTTAAATCAGACTGGTAAACCTCTTTTGCAACTTCTCCAAGACACGAAAAGTTCCCTCCTAAAGTGCACTGAAAAGAACTATACACATTAATCAAACTGAGGCCTAATCCCTTATTTGTAAAGGTCATGACTTCCTTGTTTTGTATTCAATAAACCCTATTTATAAAATGAAGCGTCTCTTGTGCTTTCATAACCACATTTTCAACTTTTCGCCTTCAAGGATTTATGAATATGCACCCTTTTCTTGCATTGTCTTCAAAATAGCTGCTCCCCTCATGCTGCTTGGCCTGCTGTGTTCATCCAGCTCTACACCTTGTTATCTCAGATTCTCCAGCATCGGCAGTTCCTACTATCTCTGTAACTATTTAGAACTTACAGCCTTCCACTGTTGTCCTCCCTAATTCCACACTTACTCACATTGCATCTCTTTTCATTCAGTCATGAGCTGTGGGAGTCACTGGCTTCACTAGCATTTCTTGCACATCCGTAATTGTCTTTTCTCAAGGTGCTGGTAAGCCTCCTGTATGTCGACTTTTTCACCAGTCTGCCTACATTCTCCTGAAGCCTGCTACTGTCCCTCTTACTGTTTTCCAAGAAGACAAGTTTTAAATCATTAGCAGATTTCAAATTGAATTCCTTACACCCAAATCCAGGTCATTAATGCAAAACAATAAAAGCTCTGTGTCATAATGCCAATCATAGGAAGAAGAAATAGGAACAGGAGCCGCTTGGCCTCGAGACTCTTCTGCCACGCAATAAGCGTCCGATATGCCTCACACCCACTTTCTTGCATTTTCCCCATAACCCTTGATTCTCCTACCGATCAAGAGTCTATCTATCTCAGCTTTAAATATACACAAGGACTCTGTCCCCACAGCTATCTGTAGCAAAGAGTTCCAAAGACTCCCAACCCTGAGACAAGAAATTCCTCCTTTTCTCAGTCTTAAATTTGCACTCTTTTATTCTGATCTTTCAATCTTGCTTCTTTCTCTGGTCAGAAAAACATAAATTCATCAGCAGTCTCTGTCTCTATCATTTCAGTAAGCATACAGCCTAGTTGCCACCATTTATTTAATGTGCTTCTATTTCACAATAATTCTGGTATACAGTGCATTATCAAATCCCTTGTGAAAGTCAATCTCAGCAACAACTATGCTATATTCTTTTAGAGAATTCAGACTATTCAGACATGATGTGCCTGAACCTCTATTTACTTCCTTAAGTAAACCTCGTTCCTTCAAATAAATTTATTGTTAACCATTTAGATTCACTTCTTAAAAGAAAACTTGGACTAAAACTTAAGACTTTGGACAGTAAAATTTTATCTTCTAAATAACAAACAGAATGGTAATACTGAAAAGTCCAGCATTGCAGCGGTACAAAGGTATGCCCAGATTTTATGCAGACTGATTGGTCAAATTTTTCAGATGTGACCCAAAGTTCTTGAGCCGTCTCATTACTCAAAAGACCCTTGAAGAATGGTCGTTGAAGCATGCTTGTTTTTTTCAAATAGATTGCTTTATCATACATTTGTACGGGTTTGCGTACAATATACTTTTTGTTTTGAAAGAAAATACATTATTTCTACATAAAATTACATATTGTGTCAAAATAAAGAAGCATTTTATGAAAACTAATTTTAAATCACAACGTTTTTCATTTGCATGCGTTTCCAGAAAAATGTTCCCTATAAGGAACTGAAGGCTCAGTAGGGACAATATGGAACAGATAAATCACACTTTATATGAGATTGAAAGTTAGTCGAGTCTAATTTCTAGAAGATTTCATGGAAAAAGGGACCAAGATTGAATGTTGTGTCATAACTGAGCGCAAAGCAAAACTCTGTGGTGTAGATAAAGTTGGCATCTTGTTTGATCTACTTAGAAATCCATTTCTTTCTTCTTTAAATAGAGCCATCCATCAAGAGGAGACCTGGCAGTATCCACATGTAACCTACTGAAACCAACACTTGAAAACTGAGAAAATTACAAACAATTATTACCTTTCAGTGACTTACATTAATAAGATTGATCAAGTGCAGAAAAAATTCTAACGCGTCCTGCTGCCGATTCGATGAAAATTCTGGATGTCCTTTTCCAATTAATGCTTTAAACATTCTGGGCACCATCCCTTGTGGGTGAGGCTGCAGTTAACAAAAACAATCAATAACTTGTTAGTATCTCAAATCTCAGTAGTATGAAACAAAGTAGGGTAAAAGAAATGATGGTACAGGCCAGCATGATCTAACTAAATGGTGGAACTGGCTGAAGTGGCTTATTCTTCTTCCTATGTTCTTGTAAAATATTAATACCGGTACAACAGATTGTCACGCAAGTACCTGAATAGTCCTGCCCATCGGTCAATCATTGTCAAACTAAACAGTACTAATATGTACATTAAGGCTGAGTTTCAAAATTTACCTCCATGTTGTGGTATTTTCCCTGAGGACCACTCCCAGTAACTTATGTTTTTTGACACATCTACCAGTTTGTGGTACTGTGTAAGGGTTGTTTGAAACAGTCCACCACCACCAATCCTGCTTTGTCTTAGGCCTAGGAAAACGGTCTTGGATCGGATCAAATATGTGCCTGAAGAGTTGGAACAGCAAGGAGAGTTTTGGATTCCTGGATCACTGGGTTAGTTACTGGGGAAGATAGGACCTGTACAATCCGACAGGTTGTACCTGAACTGGAAAGGGACTAACATCTTTGTGAGAGTTGTAAAATGCATTTGGCAAAGGGATGGGATATAAAGTGGAGGTACAGTAGGAGGCCAGGTAGCTCTCAGCATATCATCATTATCAAAAGTCACATGACACCAGGTTATAATCAAAGGTTTATTTGAAATCACAAGCTTTCAGAATGCTCTCCTTCATCAGGTGAAGTGGAAGGAAGCACACCAGCTCAGAATTTATAGGCAGAGAGAGCAAAATATTGTACAAATAGTGTGAACAGAGTGTCAACAGGCTAAATGACAAGTCTTTTCAGGTGATCAAAAGTGTCAGACGATGTTAGTAAAGTGTGTACAACTGAACAGCAAGTGAAGGGATGACACTCCCTCAGATCATTTGCTCTCTCTCCCTATAAATTCTGAGCTGGTGTGCTTCCCTCCACTTCATCTGATGAAGGAGCAGCATTCAGAAAGCTTATGATTTCCAACAAACCTGTTGGACTATAACTGAGTGTCGTGTGAACTCTGACCTTGTCCACCCCAGTTCAACACCAGCAGCTCCACATCATATACAGTCACTGAACAGTTTTTTTTTCTTTGGGTTCAGATGTTTCACTGACTGAATTAGCAGAGGAATCACCTCTTTTGACAGTAAGCTTATCCACTTCTTCTTATACTCTAAGATATAGGTGGTATAAGTAAAAAAATTCCAAAAATATTCACATTAAAATCCATGCTAATGTGGAAACGTGTCCATGCAGACAGGCCAGTTTAACAACTGTTTCAATGTATGCCTCTTTATTGCACATGTGCAGCTTCTTCTCATTAGAAATGTTCAGTCTTGTGCATGCACAAGTAATGAATCTCTACACATGTATTATGTAATGCAGTGCAGGCCTTGCTCACTGCTTGTTGCAAATGATTTGTAAATTTTAATAGTTCACACATCTAGTTAAACACTGGATAATTAAATACTTCATAATTTCTTCTGGCAGTTTTGTGTTCAATTTTCTTTTTTTAATTTTATTTAGGCTCCATTCTATTTAGAGTCTCAAGTCTTAGTTCTGACACTTCTCACCCCAGGGAACTCTGTGTAAGAGCATTTAAAATCATGATTCATTATTTAGTGCAGCATTTCTCAACCCTTCGTGTCAGTTGCCGTGTTAGTATATTTTTCCATTTTAAGCCATATAAAGAAGTCATGTCCATTGCCCATTTTAGTTTGGGTGAAAAAGCTTTTCCTGAAATCCCCTCCAAACCTTGTTGAGTTAGGGGTCAAGAGGAGTGAGAGGGTTTCATGCAAACCCAACAAGCTCATTCATACCAACTCCTGAAGTCTGACACCATGTCCCACCTTACTCCAAACACTGTCTGCTCCTCGTGAAACACCATCAATTCTTCCCCAACCCATAATCTGTACCTTCCTATGATTTGGACACACACCCCTTACAATCTTCCTACTTCCCTACGATCCCACTCTCCCCACCTGTCCGAGAGCTTGAGCCTACAAAGACAACATCCTGTGCAAAAAAACCTCCAATCATTCAACTTCCTGCAAACAGGAATCCCAGTCAAAGAGGCCCTGCAGTTAAATTCTGTGAAACAGTCTGGAAGTCAATTTGCCTAAATCTCCCAACCTTATACCAGCCCTACTCAGAGCTCAATTCAAGTTCAAACATAGGCCCAGAAATGTGAAATGCGAACCAAAATAGAAATCCAACACATTACAGAAGGACTGTTTCATGCGTTGACTGACCTTCTTCATGTTCATAAGGCTGTTAATGTTAAAAGATTAGAATCAGCATGTGATCACACTCCACAAATTTAGCATCAACCTAAAGTGTAAAACACCTGGCAATGAAGATAAACTTTGAATGGAAATCAAGTGCCGCAGCCCAACATAGCTCCAAAGTGAAGCAGAAAAAGACTATTTCCACATGACTCCAACATAAAGTGACTAAATTACAGTGTTATTTAAACCAAGTATGACAATAGCCACTAATTGAAATTCTTTTTACATGTGTAGTTGTTTCAAATAGGGCACCAATTTAAGGGACCCCAAAGTTACAACACAAATCCCATGGTTAAGAAATTGTTTTTATTCACTATACATGGCATCAATGTAATTATTTCCACTGCAATTCATTATATGTTGCCAGTTTCACCCTCTAACAACGTTTGGTCACATGAATTTTATTCCCAAAAACTTTCCAAAGTTACTTTCCTAAATGATCAATCACTTGCCTCAATATGTCTGTAAATCTAGTCGTGATAGTCTTACCAGACCAAAGCACTGCTGTCTCATTAGAGACAGAAAACTGGTAGTTGCTTAACCTAAGAGTCACCACACCTCAGGTGCGGGGGGAGGTTGAAAATGAGAATCCTTCATGGTAACCTCGGCATGCAGGAACTGAATCCATAACGTTAGTGTCACTCTGCGTTGCAAACCTGTCATCCAGCCAACTGATCTAACTCAACTGACACTTCATTAGCTTACAGCAGATAAGCTAAGACAACCCAAAATCAACTAATACAAAAAAAAACACTGATGGGAACAAGCATCAATCAAATTATATATCTCTGCACAAGGAAAAGATGTCATTTCAATCAAAAACTTCCAGAGAGTCAGGTTCATACTTCAGCATGTTCAGTGTAGAAGGATATGTACAACAATTAAAAATAGAAATGGTATTGTGACTTAAAATTCACTAATTAAAACAGTTGTCAAAGTGATATGTTTGCAGTTAAAAGAAGCCATCGGATGTGAGAATACTGCCAGCTAGGAAACTTTATTTGGTTAACCTCCAAAATTCCCACAGCTCTTAAAAGATCTATGGGAAATGATCCCAGCAATTACACCCGGATCCTATTCAGAGAGCCTCTGTCAGAGATTTCAGGGGCTTTTCTGAGCAGGAACATTCTAGAGTGTATCTTGGATATCTATCTGCCTCAGAACTTTAATGCATAGTGTACAATGTGCTTTCAAGAACAGTAGTCAGTTTAACATTCCTGTCCTCCTCAAAAAGAAAAGTTCTCTTTTCAGATTGGGAATCAATTTCGGAATTCATTCTGCGATCGAAGTAACAGTTCTAGCCTGACCCTCAGGTGAAGCCCATATGCACTTTCAACAATGTAGTTTAACTATTCTCACTGAGCACACCAGTTGCCAATCCTGTCTTGGTTACACGTTCTAACACAGGGAGTTCCAATCTTGCCCCGAACCCTCTAATTGGTAGATGGAGCCTCCACTAGTTAGAAGGTGAAACAGAATCCCCAATGTCAGTCAACCTAACACTAATTTCCAGTCCTTCTACTGTGTCTCTAGTGTAGTTGTAGCACATGTGCTGCAGAAGGATGGAGTATTTTTGCCTCTTAGGTTTTCCCACAAGTTCCTTACAAAAATCTTTAAAATAAATTCCAGAGACTTTGTTACCTCGAATGTAGAGTACCATCACTATTTGGAAGACTGAAAGTAGAACTGCTTGCATTAAGTATAGCATGCCTTTGATGTGCCTAAAGCTGTGTCAATGGCACACAACACTCTCCCCTTAGCATTACTACCATTCAATACTATATGGTTTGAAACCAGTTACTGACTTTTTTTTCTGCACATTGTCTCTGACAGATGTAGGTATCAAGCTGACACACAGGCAATCAAATACCTTGTATTCTTCTTTCATCACTTGTTCAATCACTTCTGATTTCATTGGAGGTTTGGAGTACTGGCCTGAGAGAAGTCCGTGACCTAGTTTGGCCCTGAATAAATATTTAGAATGCTCAGTTCAATTATCTACAACAAACATACGTTTTTGCATCTTGTTTTGTTATTTATAATACTATTTTCAAACATTTCTTCTAATGCAAAACAATGTATACAATATTTATTTCACGTGAATGCATTCATGCTCCAAAATTCTGAGGATGCCATAAATGCAGTACATCAATTACTGCATTACCCACTTGTAAAAGATGCAAAGCCATTTTGATTTGTAAGAATCCAAGTATAAGGTCCATTAAGATGCCAAGCAGAGGATAGACAGTTTAACAAAAATGGAATAAATTCTGAAATGGCATTGATAAAAGCAGGGAGTAGGTCAGGTAACAAGAAGTAAATAGTTGTGGTTGGTTGGCTCGCCGAGCTGGTTCGTTGTTTCGCAGTTTCACAGGCATTTCATTACCCTGCTGGGTAACATCATCAGTGCAGCTTCTGACGAAGCACCGTTGTGTTTTCCCACCTTTTATTAAAACTCTGGAGTCCGTTGAGCTGGATTACCTCACTTCTGGTTTCTGGCTTTCTTCGTGGAGTACCACGCTTCTGTGAACTCCCGTGCTTGCCTCTGTTTTGTTTGTCCAAGGATCTCGGTGTTGGCCCAGTTGAATTGGTGGTTCTCGTTATGGATAGAGATGATTGAGTATTGGTCATGTCTTTTTGTAGCCAATTGATGTTCGTGTACCCTTGTTGTTAATTTCCTTCCTGGTACTCCACGAAGAAAGCCATCAACAAACACATAGAGCTCGACCCCATATACACTCCACTGCGAAGGAAAATCGGAAGCGAGGCAATCCAGCTCAACAGACCCCAGAGTTTAAATACCAGGTGGGAAAACACACTGACGCTTCATCGGAAGCTGCACTGAGGATGTTACCCAGCAGGGTAACGAAACGTTTGTGAAACAACAAACCAGCTCGGCGAGCCAACCAACCACAACATCCACAACCCAAGCTACAAATCTACTCTAAAACCTTAAAGAAGCGAATAGGTCATGGCACATTTGGGTGACAAGGTACTGAAACTGTGGAATTTTTTAAATGTTAGTGACTTGTGACTGAGACTTATACAAGCCAGTCTAGATATTGCCAAGGTGGAGGATTTGAGCTATAGGGAGAAGCTGATTAGGCTGGGGCTGTTTTCCTGGAGCATCAGATGCAGACGGTTGACCTTATTGAAGTTTACAAAATCATGAGTGGATGGATAGGGTGAATAGTCAAGGTCTTTTCCCCAGGGTAAGGGAGTCCAAAATTAGAGGGCATAGGTTTATGGTGAGAGGGGAAAGTTTTAAAAGGGACCTAATGGGCAATTTTTTCATAGAGAGGGTGGTGCATGTTATAGAATGAGCTGCCAGAGGAAGTGGTGGAGGCAGGTACAATTACAACATTTAAAAGGCATCTGGATAGTTACATGAATAGGAACGTTTAGAGGGATATGGGCCAAATGCTGGCAAATAGGACTAGATTTATATCGGATAACTGGTCGGCATGGACGAGTTGGACCGAAGAGTCTGTTTCCATGCTGTACAGCTCTATGACTCTGTATTTGCTCTGTGTAGTGCTTCACCCAGTGAAGCAATTGTGAATAGACAAATGAAACAAGCAAAATAATAAATCTCAGTCATTTAGATCTGGGACCAAAATTTGTGATCATGTCATTTAGAAACAACACATCATTTGTACACCACCGTGGATTTAAAAAAAAGGCTGCATTCCCAACAAATTCTTATGAGTTATTCCTGGTGCTTCCATCGCGAGTGAAAAATAAGTAAGTTTTGAATACTAATGAATCAGGGCTTTCTAAAACAAACAGGACAACTACCAGGAGGGAATTACGGTGAAAAGGGAGGTGAGTGGGACTAACTGAGTTGCTCTTTCAGAGTCAGCAACGACATATCGGCTCAAATAGTCTCATTCTGCATTATAGCTATTCTTTGATTTGTTTGCAGAATAATTTATAATGAATGTCATGTGATGCATTGATGCCTATTATATCACAAGCAAGCTGATAAAGATAAATGGTAGCATTTTCCTCAAGAAAGGAAATATTAAAAGAATTATGCCTATGTTGTCAAGTCATCAGAAATGACTTTCAACAATTAGTATTCAGATTTTTCATGGTTTTTTTTTACAATATCTGTTTATAGGAAGTTGGTTTCACTTGTTAGGCCAGCATTTACTTCCCATCCAATATTGCCCAGAGAGCAGTTAAGAGTCAAACTGCTGTGGATCTGGACTCATATGTAGGCCAGACCAGGTAAGGATGCCAGATGTCCTTTCCTAAAGCAAATGGGTTTTTACAATATAACCATTAGACCAGTTGTTTATCTCAGAGTTTTTAATGACTTCAAATTTTGCTATCTCCCATGGTGGGATTAAAACCCATATCCCTAAAATATTAGCCTGCGGTTCTGGATAACCAGACTAGTGACCTTATATTGCTACAATGCTGCCTTCCCTTGCAAAACTATATTTCTACAAAACATCCATGATAATGTTGGCATTTTAATTAATGTAATCATTGCATAATGCTTATTCCCATGTTTTTAAAAGCTGTATAAAATTTTCCCACACTTCAGAAGCCCAATATTAAATTAAAAATTTAATCTCTTGGCAGTACAGAACTTGAATATTATTGAAAAGAAAGAAATGTCAGAAAAGCTTTTCATCTTACACCCAATAAGAAACACAGGATGAATCACAGTAATTTATACTAAAGGAGAAAAGGGTGCTATATATATAGGAACATGGAGTTCAACAATTTTGGCCTGTGAACTCAGTTGTCCATTCATTTTCTTTCCTTTTTGCCATGCGCTACTTTACATTTTGTCTTTTCATTTTTTTTTGCTTTTGCACAAAGCTGTTCTCAATATCCTGGCATTTACACTCACCGTGTAAATGCTTTGTTTGTTTCACTACAACAGTTACTAATCCTGTGACCTTTAGCATCGTAGAGTCATTACAGCACAGAAAGAGGCCATTTGGCCCATCCTGTCTATGCTGGTCATAAGAATCAATCAATTCTAATCACATTTTCCTGCACAAGGCCGATAGCCTTGTATGCTTTGATGTTTTAAGTACTCATCTAAATATTTCTTACATATCTTGAGGGTTTGCACCTCTACCAGCCTTTTAGGCCGCGACTTCCAGATACACACTACCTATTGGTGAAAAGAAATTCCTCAAATCCTCACTAAACCACCTGTTACTTAACTGAAAACTGAGCACCCCTTCCCACTCCTGGTTCTCCCCAACAATCTTATCTATGCCTTTCATAAGTTTGCACATCTCATTCAGGTCTCCATAGCCTTCTCTGCTTTAAGGTAAACAACCAGTTTATCTAGTCTCTCTTCATAGCTGAATTGAACTAGCCCAGGCAATATCCTAGTGAATCTCCTCTACCCCCTCTCTAGTGCAATCACATTCGTCCTTTAACGTGATGACCAGAATTGCACAGAGTACCGTATTGTGGCCTAACATTATGTACAGCTCCCTCATAACTTCCTTTTAGTTGTATGCAATTGCTTCATTAACAAAACAGGTATCCTAAATGCCTTCATAACTATCTTATCCACCTGTTTTGCGTCCTTCATGGATCCATGGACATGCATGTGAAGTCCCTCTAGTCCTCTGTACTTCCTGGGGTACTTCCATTCAATATGTACTCCTGGCCTTCTCAGTCCTCCCAAGCATCACCTTACACTGGTTAGGATTAAATTCCAGTTTACAATGTTCAGCCCATCTGACCAGCCCATCTATTTTATCTTGAGAGTCTAAGATTTTCCTCCTCAATATTTAATACACCACCAATTTTCATGCTGGGAACTTACAAATCATGCCTCCTACATTTATGTCTCAACCATTAATATACATGACAAAGATCAAAGGAATCAGTACCAAATCCTGTAGTATGTCACTGAACACAGGCTACCAGTCACAAAATTTTCTGGAACGCCCTGGATTCCATGGGCTGTTAGCTTCTTAACTAGTCTGCCATGTGATACCTTGTCAAAAGACATAATGAAGTCCTTACATAGACTACACAAACTACACTACCCTCATTTACACCCCTCTAGACAGTCCTCGGAAAATTCAAATCAGATTTGTTAAACATGATTTCCTTCCTTACAAAGACATGGCAACTATCCTTGATTAATTCTTGCGTCTCTTAAGTGGAGATTAAATATTCTGTAACAGCTTTGTAATCTAATTTCTCCCATCCTTTAGCCTAGAGCTTCCAAATGGTTGTTCTTCTCCCCCCTCATAGACATAAAACCCATCATGGTCCTACCTTCCATCAATTCCGAACAAGTCGTATTCAATTCAAACAGTAATGGTTTTTCTCTCCACTGATGCTTCCAGACCAGTTATTCCAACTCTTACTGTTTCCAGATCAGATTTCCAGAGTCCACAATATTTTGCCTCTATTAGAATTTCAGTTAGCCATTTTAAGCCAAGGATACTACAAAAATTTGAGTCAAAAAAGTTGACTTCCCTATCATCCGACTCAACATCCCAAACTATTTGTGTCAGTAGTCAACATTAAAAATATTCAGCTCAAGAGTCTAACTTGAACTCATTACCCATCAGCAAAAGTTGCAAAAGGTAGAACGCAGAATAATTTCAAAACATTTCTACTGATTTATGAGCTATAAATTGGTCTGTGTTCTTTTTAATTACTTATTTAATGGGAGCAAACAAAATTATGAACATGCAAAGATCTGTTTGAAATAAATTATTGACAGCTAACAAATACATTTGGGCACAGCTGAGCACATGCAGTATTGTTACAAAATCCAATACTTACATCTGTGTATCAAAATCTTGAGTTGGATCTAGAGGGGAGTAATCAAATATTCTTTGGAGATTTCCAACATATCTGTAATACAAGGGCACAGCATTCACACTGTAATAGTTTGGATTTATCATAGATAACAATGGTGAGACTAACAGAAGACTATCAGAGGAAATCTGACAACAACTTGGGCATCTGTAAACATGGAAATCAGAGGTTGCTATCAAAAACGTGCCGTTCCTCTATATAGTGTAGCGTGACAGTCCTCATCAATAGAAACCACTGCAATAACATGTCCTAGGGTACTTATCCACTGGGTCTGCACCAAACACACCAGAAGTTGTTAAAATTGCTGCATTCACGAGCAGATGAAGTCTTAATGGCATGATCAGTGACAATTTCACCCAATCAACCTTCCTGGCCCTAAAAATATAATTTAACAAACATGGAGTCTAATATTTTTTCGAGATGTTTATAGAATTCTTAGAATCACAAAATCCCTACAGTGCAGAGACAGGCCATTTGGTCCATTGATTCCACACTGACCCTTCGAAGAGCATCCCACCCAGAAACCTCCCCCAGCCTATCCTTGAGCCCCTGCATTTACCATGGCCGATCCACCTAGACTGCACATTCTTGGACACTATAGGTAATTTAGCATGGCCAATCCACCTAACCCGTACATTTTTGGACTGTGGGAGGAAACTGCAGTGCCCAACGGAAACATAGGTAAATGGGGGAGAGAATGTGCAAACTCCACATAGTCATCCAAGGCTGGAACTGAACCCAGGCCCCTGACACTGTCAGGCAGCAGGGCTAACCACTAATTGCTAAGTGCTAAGTGCAAATAGGCAGACTATGAAAGAAGCAAAAAGGAAGGATAGCTCAGGAGATATTATTAGAGATGTTGGAAATCATGAGGGTAAGAAAGCTAGCATAAAGGCACTTTACCTGAATGCTCGTAGCATTCATAACAAGGTTGATGAGTTAACGGCACAAATCATCACAAATGAATATGATTTGGTAGCCATTACGGAGACACGGTTACAGGATGGTCACGACTGGGAGTTAAATATCCAGGGGTACCAGACTATTCGGAAGGACAGACAGGAAGGTAAGGGAGGTGGCGTAGCTCTGATATTCAAGGATGACATCAGGGCGGTGCTGAGAGATGATATAGGTTCTATGGAGAATGAGGTTGAATCGATTTGGGTGGAAATTAGAAATTCTAAGAGGAAAAAGTCACTGATAGGTGTAGTCTATAGGCAACCAAATAATAACATCACATTGGGGCGGGCAATAAACAAAGAAATAACTAATGCCTGTAAAAATGGTACGGCAATCATCATGGGGGATTTTAATCTACATGTAGATTGGTCGAACCAGCTCGGTCAGGGTAGCCTTGAGGAGGAGTTCGTTGGGTGTGTACGTGATAGTTTTCTTGAACAGTATGTAATGGAACCGACGAGGGAGCAAGCTATCCTAGATCTGGTCCTGTGTAATGAGACAGGAATAATTAATGACCTCATAGTTAGGGATCCTCTTGGAAGGAGTGATAACAGCATGGTTGAATTTAGAATACAGATGGAGAGTGTGAAGATAAAATCCAATACCAGGGTCCTGTGCTTGAACAAGGGGGACTACAATAGAATGAGGGAGTACTTGGCTAAAGTAGACTGGAAACAAAGATTTTATGGTGGGACAGTTGACGAGCAGTGGAGGACTTTCAAAGCAATTTTTCAAAGTGCTCAGCAAAAGTATATTCCAGTGAAAAGGAAGGACTGTAAGAAAAGGGGTAATTTGCCATGGGTGTCTAAGGAAATAAGGGAGGCTATCAAATTGAAAGAGAAGGCATACAAAGTGGCCAAAAGCAGCATGAAACTAGAAGATTGGGAAAACTTTAAAGGTCAACAGAAAGCCACAAAGAGAGCTATAAAGAAAAGTAAGATAGAACATGAGAAAAAACTAGCACAGAATATAAAGACAGATAGCAAAAGTTTCTTTAAATATATAAAATGAAAAAAAGAGTGGCTAAAGTAAACGTTGGCCCTTTAGAGGATGAGAAGGGGAATTTAGTTATGGGAAATGATGAAATGGCCGAGGCATTGAACAGGTATTTTGTATCGGTCTTCACAGTGGAGGACACTAATAACATGCCAGTAAATGACAAAGAGGCGAAGGTAGGTGAGGACCTGGAAACATTATAACGGAAGAGGTCGTGTTGGGCAAGCTAATGGAGCTAAGGATTGATAAGTCACCTGGCCCTGATGGAACGCATCCCAGGGTACTAAAAGAGATAGTGGGAGAAATAGCAGGTGCACTGGCGGTAATTTTCCAACATTCGCTGGACTCTGGGGCAGTCCCAGCAGATTGGAAAACAGCAAATGTGACGCCACTGTTTAAAAAGGGAGGTAGACAAAAGATGGGAAATTATAGACCGGTTAGCTTAACCTCTGTAGTGGGGAAGATGCTTGAGTCTATTATCAAGGAAGAAATAGCAAGGCATCTTGATAGAAATTGTCCCGTTGGGCTGACGCAGCATGGGTTCATGAAGGGCAGGTCATACTTGACAAATCTTCTGGAATTCTATGAAGACATTACGAGCAAGGTGGACAATGGGGACCCACTGGATGTGGTGTACCTGGATTTCCAAAAGGCCTTCGACAAGGTGCTGCACAAGAGGCTTCTGCATAAGATAAGGATGCATGGCGTTAGTGGTAAAGTATTAGCATGGATAGAGGACTGGTTGACTAACAGGAAGCAAAGAGTGGGGATAAACGAGTGCTATTCTGGCTGGCAATCAGTGACTAGCGGTGTGCCTCAAGGATCGGTGCTGGGACCGCAATTATTTACAATGTATATAGATGATTTGGAGTTGGGGACCACGTGTAGGGTGTCAAAGTTTGCAGATGACACTAAGATGAGTGGCAAAGCAAAGTGTGCAGATGCCTGTGAAACCTTGCAAAGGAACATAGGTACCTTGAGTGAGTGGGCAAAGGTCTGGCAGATGGATTACAATGTAAATAAATGTGAAGTCATACATTTTGGTAGGAGTAATAGTAAAAAGGATTATTACTTGAATGGTAAAAACTTGCAGCATGCTACTATGCAGAGGGACCTGGGTGTCCTTGTGCACGAATCACAGAAGGTTGGTCTGCAGGTTGGTATTAGGAAGGCAAATGGAATTTTGTCCTTCATTGCTAAAGGGATTGAGTTTAAAAGCAGAGAGGTTATGTTGTAGCTGTACAAGGTGCTGGTGAGGCCACACCTGGAGTACTGTGTGCAGTTTTGGTCTCCTTACTTGAAAAAGGATGTACTGGCACTGGAGGGAGTGCAGAGGAGGTTCACTAGGTTGATTCCGGAGTTGAGGGGGTTGGTTTATGAGGAGAGACTGAGTAGATTGGGATTATATTCATTGGAATTCAGAAGATTGAGGGGGGATCTTATAGAAACATATAAAATTATGAAGGGAATAGAGAAGATAGAAGTAGAGAGGATGTTTCCACTGGCAAGTGAAGCTAGGACAAGAAGGCACAGCCTCAAGATTAAAGGGAGCAGATTTAGGACTGAATTGAGAAGGAACTTCTTCACCCAGAGGGTTGTTAATCTATGGAATTCCTTGCCCAGTGAAGTAGTTGACGCTACTTCAGTAAACGTTTTTAAAGCTAAGGTAGATTTTTTTTGAACAATAAAGGAATTAAGGGATACGGTGAGAGCACAGTTAAGTGGATCTGAGTCCACAAAAAGATCAGCCATGATCTTATTGAATGGCGGAGCAGGCTCGAAGGGCCGGACGGCCTACTCCTGCTCCTAGTTCTTGCGTTCTTATGTTCTTATGGTGCAGAAGGCATTCGGACAATTGTGTCTTCACTGGCTTAGTACTAATCTTTTACCTGTAACTCTGGACATTGTTTAAATAGAAACAATCATTTAATGCTCTTTTCAATGGTTCAATTGAATGTGCCTTCACCACACTTCCAGGCAGTACCAGTGGAGGTTTAAAAACATAAAATTAACAATTATTTTTACTGTCACTTCTCCGTCACTTTACTCTTTTTCTTCATCCCATTTATTTTTCTCAATATTCATTTTGCTTTTGGGACACAATTTAAACTAATATACATTATCTGTTTTAGACTGCATGGCCTTAATCTTCACTAGAACATTGGGAGTCTAGCGATAGGATATATGCATAAACCTAACCAGGGAAAATTGGCCGGAAGGTTGGATTTTTGTTCTCAGGTAGCAGGGATCACAGAAAGGCAGGCCAAGCAACTAGAACAAAAGGATGGTGGCTGCAGGCCATCCTCAGTCCACAGTGTCGCACCCCTCATGCCCCCATAAATTGTCCTACCCTTCTTTGTGAACTCACTCTCCAGTCAAACTGTCTCCCCCCCATATCCCCTATGCCAACCCAAGTTCCAGTATCAACCACCAGCCTTTGTAACTCCTATACCGTGCTAATTCATCTAGCCCATAACCCCACCCTCCATTCTTTACCTTTTCTCCAATGATGTCAACTCACCCACTAATCCAAACTGACAGACCTCAAGACCAATGTACAGACGAGAAAAGAAGATATGAATAAAAATCTTACTCTAAAATTCTATCAAGCTACACAGTGGAAAATTGTGCTATAGTGCAATGAACTAGAGAAAAATGAAAGATTTTATACATAAAAAAAAACCTTTGGGCACATCTTTGCCAAGGGAAACGACTCGTTCACACTTAGCTGGTACCAAGAATCTATAGATCGAGTGGCTACGTCTGCCCAATTCAAAGTAGGGAGATAATAGTGTAGTAGTGCAAACGATAACAAATTATACAGTATCACACATTGCTTGGGGTAGAAATACAATACTGTACTCATGTGTTTTCTGTACAGCCACAGCCATGGGACCTCCACCATGAGGCAGACATCCATTTTTCAAGTTCGTTCAATAAAACACAGTATAAACAAAACTATTGCCTTGTGAGCTCCTTATAGGGTGTCAGAGTGGTGCTGAGATCGGAGTGTTGGAGAATTGAATTGACAGCCCAAGATCTGCATCCTGTACAAAGGAATTAGAGTTATTACCCTTAAGGATTTGAGAGGAGAGATGCTAAAGTGAATCCATGAAAGCTACATAGGAACTGAGTCGAGTAACATCAGTCAAATGGAATGGCTGAGGTGCCAGTGAAAATCACTAAAGGAATCAGAAAGAAATCAAGCACATCCAGCGCAGATGTATACAATCAGTATTCTCTCTAAGCTCCACTCTGAGGGTGCAAGCATTTCTATCATTCCCAGCACTGAGTTCCAGTTTCAGGGATTCATGCAGAATTAAAAATATTGAGAGGAAACATAATATACAAGGTGAGCCTTGAGTGGAAAACACATCCTACTGAAGGCATGGAAAATAGTCCAGTGCAAAGATTAATGTCATGCTGGACCTGAACTACTCTACCAGTATCAAAAAGGCTACTGGAATCAGAAGTAGTAATAGGTGTGAGCAACAACATCAAAGTGAAATGAGACAGAAAGCCAAATGTCATTTTGACAAAATTGCTGGGCCATTGTCAGAGATGTGCACTGGAAAGCCAGTCAGGGTAGAAATTTCCAACGATCGGTCCAAATGGCAACCGGGACCTGGATAGTGCAATTGTTACATCAATCATATATGGCAGAAGTGATATTCAGATATACTCTAGTGACTGAGGCACAAATGCATAACTGGAGAGATTGTTCACTCACTACAGCCAGCCAACCAGGAAGATGAGAACTTGTCATCTGAACAGACCACAGATCAACTGTTCCAGAGTTCCACAAACTCCAACAATAAGATGTTGAATATTTTCAAGAAGGAGATCAACATAGTTGTTATGGTGAAAGGAATCAAAGGTTAGAGGAAAAAGCAGGAACATGGTACTAAGTTGTATAATCAGGCATGATCGTATTGAATGGTGGAGCACACTTAATTGGTTGAATGGTCTACTCCTGCCCCTATTTTATACGTGTCTAAGAGGTGTTCCAGTACTGGGGTAAGGCAGAAACCCATCTGAAGGGGTTAAAATATGGAATTCCAGGAAAGATGAGCAAGATTCAAGAGCCAACAACATTTTCAAAGGGCTTTGGTATGAAAAAGTGTTGGGAGCAGAGCAACAGGGAACATCTTACAAAGAGCAAATGACATAAAATGAAAGCTCAAAATCATGCCTCGGTAAACAACAAAAATCTTACACAAATACACAAAATTTCACATAAAACCCACCTTCTCTGAAAATCGGGTATGCTGAAGATTATCTGCATAACAGAGCTGAGGTAGCAGCTGTTTCCAAGGTTCTTGATGCCAGTGTATCCGGAACCATACATTGGCTTCAACTTCATCCCAGATTCTTGAACCACCTCCCATTCACTCATCCGTGGTTTGATATCGACAGGATTAACATTTTCTGACTATCAAAAAAGATGTAATAAATGATTACCTGATGATAAACCTTCACAAATCTGTATCCAAGGCATTAACACTAACCAGTGACATTGTTGATGCTATACAGATGCATTGCTTGCGATAAATAACATACAGCTTGATCTATGTGGTGATATTAAAATCTCTAGCTGCTCCAAATTTCTGATGAAACTACTGTGTCTATTTTAGTTGGTGGCTTCACAAACAAGGAAATTGTCAGTGCCAACAAGGCCACTATGATTGTCACCATAATAAGGTTGCTTTCCTTATTTTACAAAGCAGTTTTATAAACAACTTATCGATATTTACAGTATCTTCCAGTGCCACATAATCAGGATGAAATGTGAATAGACACAGCTAGTTTGGTGAAAATCGTATTTTTATTTTAATCACCTCAACCTTCCTTTTAACTCCATTATGGTTATTCCAAAAAATAAGAACTGATTTTATTCCACCAAATTTGCTTCTGTTTCCTATTGTAATAAGATAATGACTGGTTCATTATTTTAATGCTGATTAGAAGCACTTCAATTGGATTCCTTATCACAAACAAGTCATAATATTTTCAACAGACCTTTTGCATTGCCATCATGTCAATACCAAAGTGCATCAAGTGTTCCGCAATATTTGCATCTAGCACTGCTTCCTCTTCATCAAATGAGTATACATCTGCATTATAAACAAAAATACAAATATGATACATGTTTAGATTTTTTAAAGATTATACTTACACAGCTTACAAAAGCTAAAGTGCATTCAAGAAAGAAAATAGTACCTAAAAAGTACATCCTTCTATGGTTTCTCTGAGATTTTGAGCAATATTTTCACATATTATAAGCTTGCACAGTGCAAAATGACTAAATAAGATGTGAATGAGCTATACTTGGGGTCTGTCTTTTCCACCAGTGCTACTCAAATCACTAACAAATTGATGAGAATCCACAAATATAGTAGTGAAGAGCAACAGCTGCCATGGTGAAAAGGACCCATTAGCTCCCAGTGACATGCCTGCTGGGATGAAGAAGACTTCAGCTGGGTTGTGTGGTGCATACTGTTCCATACGTGGTTGTGCTCCTGAAAGACAGTCCACAGCAGACCAGACCCACTCGCTAATTTCTCAGAACTGCAAACCAAGAAGAAAACTACAACTGCAGAAATGTTAGGAAAATTAGGATTTGCCATTGACTTTGGCATACTCAGACAATGTCTGGAACAGTTTCCTCAGTGAAGAGACTGCGGCAAGGTCCTAAATGTGCATCTGATTAAAAATCTGTTATCTGGCTAAAAGGACATTTTCACAACCAACTAGACTGGTTTTGATCCAGTTCTTTCTATCTCAGGCAACTTAGAGATATTTTATCATGAGCACTCGTATTCACCTTGAGTGCTTGCACCCAAGCTGTCCATGCATGACACCATGTATCACTGTTACTGAGAGCCATAGTTATTGTGTTATTGCTAAATTTGAAAGCTCTAACATCTGGCTCTGCCCGTGAAATACATTAGAATGTTCAGAAAATCTGAGGGGGTTTGAGAATTATGCGGTACCTGTACTGGAAGAATGGACATGTTTTTCAGAACTAATAATGCTTTGGAATTTTAATATGAAAGTAAAGGGGCCAAGATCCAGAACAAGGCAATTCTTGAGCACAGGAAAGCAAGTTTGCTAATGGGGACTGGACCGCCAACAAATCTCCATGCTCCCAAAAGCCATACAAATCAGACATCAGCAAGGTGGAGGAACATTTTAACCCGAGAAATGTACAGCTAACAGCAAGCTCCAGATTTTGATCTGGAAATCAGAAAAGTACTGAAACATTCAATGAGTACATTGAGGCACTGAAAACCTTATCATTACATTGAAATCTTGACACATACTTAAACTGTATAGTATAAAATTTATTTGTGCGTGAATGAGTGAAGGAAAGGATCCTGAAGTTACATAAATCACATAACACTGTAATTGTGTTGGTGGTGTGTAAGACTGCTCATTCATGGAGACATGAGTCAACAATGCTTGAGAATTTCTTCCTTTGCAAGTGTCTCGTCCAGCTTTTACCCAGAGTCAGTAGGTTTCTGCCAAGTCTACTAAATAAGTTTCCCCAATTACAGGGTTGGAGATTATAGTTTAGTGACTTATTATTACTGTAAATGGCAACCATATGTGTGTCATTTGTCCTCAATTGCCTAACACCTCATCAAAGTAGGTTTTAAACTTAACTGTGCCCTCAGCTACAGTGCATCACTGAATTTTCTCTTGGTTGAATGTAGATTCAGTACAGAAATGTCAAATGCTTAAATTATTAAGTGAAATGACCCTATTGCCATCATTTATTTATCGACAGACAAAAGAAGAATCATCCCGATCATAAGGTAAACAATAATGTCCAAACTGCAACCTTGAAATTAATTCAGCGCGTAAACAGAAACTTGGTCTGTACAGCATTTATGCCACCAGCAATCATTTGTACATTTGTGCATTGAGATGACTGCAGATTGCTCCATTTTGAAAATAGACATGACCAAGAGAAAATTCAGTGATGCACCACTAACAGAGTACAGTTTAGTCCAAAACCTACTTTGGTTGAGATTTTAGGTACATGTAGACAAATAGAGTATAATATCCATTACAACAGCAAATCCAACAGCCCATCATTGTAGCAAGATAGTTGACAATTCAAAAATGAGTGCAAAGACTAGCATTCTAAACTTCCTAATTAAGGTGAACGAGTGGTTTGATCAGCTACTGGATATTTATAACAAAATTTTCAAGAACAACTATGTGACTATAATAGATGTGAAAGTGTACATCCGACTTAGACGCAATCATACCTTGCGAGACTGGTCCTTTACATTCTCAAAACCCAGGTTAAGGAGGAGGTAAGAAACAAGAAGTACATGGTGTGTTACAATATACTGATCACAGTAAATGGGCAAACTCAACAGTAGCAGTGCCAAAAGGAGTCAGAACCATAAGGTGGCTCAAGGCCTACAAAAGCATAACGAGCCAGTATGTGGATGGTGAGCAGTATCTATTACTAAAATCCAAAGATTTAAGTGTGGAGTGTTATGATCCCAGCTAATGTTATTACTGGACAAGTCAGACCCCAGACTAAAATATGGCTTGACAGATCACATTTTTGAATATTTTGGCTTTAACGAGGTGGTCTTTCACTTGATCATAAACACGAATGCTGCAGATTTGGGTTTAACAATTGAGTGTATTATGCAAAAGAAGTGAAGGTAAAATAGATTAAACAAAACCATTTACATAGAACACAAAGTTAAAGATCTCAGACCAACAGTAAAGTACAATCACATTAATCTCAACAACATTCCCATACAAACACACCAAGTCACACAACACAAGGTTATAGCTCAACATGTTTATTTGAAATCACAAGCTTTTTCTCAATTTCTCTCCAGAAAGTGTCTCTCTCTCTACTTAATACAATGTTTTAAAAGAAATTACCATGGCTAGAGATGTATTTCCAAGTTAATCACAGAAAACTCATATGCCACAATTTCAAAATTCAAAAATCCAAACCTAAATGATATTAATACATCAAACACCTTATATCATAAGGGTTAGCAGGATCCAAGTTATTCAAAGTTGGATTTCTCTTACTCTTATACACAGCTCAATGTTGATTGAGACAGCCAGCAGTATCTCATGACCAAACATTCATATGGTATTAGAAAAATTTAGGTAGGAGCCTATGATCTTAAGTCTGCTCCAAAAATCTTCCAAACTACAACAGGTACGATTTTGCAAGGAGTGTCTCATTGTTTGTATAGCACTGATGATAGCACTGACCATGACTGCACAAAGGAAGAGAAGCTTTGAGTGTTAAGAAAAAAAACTCGGTTGTGAAGTAGGCTGATGTTGCCTCCTCTACATCGGGGAAACCAAGCGGAGGCTTGGAGACCGCTTTGTGGAACACCTACGCTCGGTTCGTGACAAACGACTGCGCCTTCCAGTCGCGAACCATTTCAACTCCCCCTCCCACTCCTTGGACGACATGTCCATCCTGGGCCTCCTGCAGTATCACAACGATGCCACCCGAAGGTTGCAGGAACAGCACTTCATATTTCGCTTGGGAACCCTGCAGCCCAATGGTACCAATGTGGACTTCACAAGCTTCCCCTCCCCCAACCACATCCCAAAACCAGCCCAGCTCGTCCCCGCCTCCTTAACCTGTCCTTCCTTCCACCTATCCCCTCCTCCCACCCCAAGCCCCACCCCATCTCCTACCTACCAGCCTCATCCCGCCGTGTTGACCTGTCCGTCCTCCCTGGACTGACTTGTCCTCTCCCTAACTCCCCACCTACACTTACCTTTACTGGCTCCATCCCCGCCTCTTTGACCTGTCTGTCTCCTCGCCACCTATATTCTCCTTTATCCATCTTCTATTCTCTTCCCCCTCTCTCCCTATTTATTTCAGAATCCCCTTCTCCTCCCCCATTTCTGAAGAAGAGTCTAGACCCGAAACGTCAGCTTTTAGCTCCTCTGATGCTGCTTGGCCTGCTGTGTTCATCCAGCTCTACACCTTGTTACCTGAGAAGTAGGATGTATGGTTTCATGCACTTGACTTAATACAGTGTAGCCTAAAATTCAATGAAAAAGAGTTCGAAGCAATCAAATAGATGATAGAGGTTATAGATAATACACCAAATCCAAAGAAGGTTACTTTTTTTTTAAGGTGTGACCCAATACTGATTTATTCAAGAACGCTATGAAATGGGAAAGATCTAAAGCACAACAAGAAACAAGATGCTAATGATGCACATAACAGAAGCTTGGCAAATGATCCACGACTCATTAATTATGACACAAATCACAACTTGAGACTAGCATATGATACCTTTCAGGCTATTGAGTTAGAGCAGTGATCAGCAATGTCATGAACGATAGTTGAGAGAAACTCAGACCAAGAGTCACTGCAACTAGACATAACTAGAAAAGGAAACACTTGTAATCATTTCTGAAATGAAAACATTCTACCAGTCTTTGTTGGATTGAAACTTCACAAACAGATCACAAACCCCTGGTAGCTATCATTGATATGGCAGAGCTGCACACCTCTGACTGTATGACAACAATATGGTATATTAGAGTTTGAAGGAGAATGCTAATTCACTCTGTTTGCTGCATGAGAATTCAGAAGTAGTGAAGGTGAACTCTTCACAAAAGGAGTAGTAGCTTACGATATTCTAATCACAGCAACTAAAGTTGCAGCTGAAACTCAAAGAATCACAAAAAGTTGGTTTGCAGATGCATCAGGTAATTAAGAAGGCAATTGGAATATTGTCCTTCATTGCCAGAGGGATGGAGTTTAAAAACAGGGAGGTTATGCTATAGATGTTTACGGTGCTGGTGAGGCCATACCTGGAGTACTGTGTTTTGTTCACCTTACTTGAAAAAGGATGTACAGGCGCTGGGAGGGGGGTGCAGAGGAGTTTCACTCGGTTACTTCCGGAATTGAGAGGGTTGGCTAATGAGGAGACGTTGATTAAACTGGCACTATAGTCATTGGAATTTAGAAGAATGAGGGGAGTCTTATAGAAATATATAAAATAATGAAGAGAATAATTAAGATAGAAGCAGGGAGGTTGTTTCTACTCCCTGTAGTGAAACTAGAACTAGTGGATATAGCCTCAAAATTAGGGAGACCAGATTTAGGACTGAGTTGAGGAGGAATGTCTTCACCCGAAGGGTTGTGAATCTGTGCAATTACCTGCCCAGTGAAGTAGTTGAGGCTACCTCATTGAGGTAATGATTTTAAGACAAACATAGATTTTTGAACAGTAAAGGAATTAAGGGTTATGGTGAGCAGGCAGTCAAGTGGAGCTGAGTCCACAAAAAAATCAATCGTGATCTTACTGAATGGTGGAGCAGACTTGATGGGTAAGACGGCCTACTCCTGCTCCTATTTCTTATGTTATGTTCTTAAAGGCTCAAATGGCAAAGAAAGTCTCTAAACAGATACTGAATGGGTGTCGAGCATTTGACTAGTGTGGAGACATGGAACAGAAACCATTCCACATTCATAGGTATGAGTCACTTTGTAAGCAGAGCTACATCACATTGGTTCACAGACTAGTGGTACCAAATTAGTTGAGAGAAAGGATTCTGGCTGAACATCATACTGAACATACAACAGCATTCAATATGAAACCCATAGCAAAGGGTTTGGTTTATTGGCCTGATTTAGATCATGACCTGGAATCACTGGTAAGCAAATGTACTCAGTGCAAAAACTGTAAAAATGAGCTACTAAAAATACCTCAGAGTCACAATCATGGCTAACTCGATCGATGACTTTTGTGAAAAGAAAAATTACAATGACAAGTGTCATGGACCAGACCTAACCCCCTCAAAACATATGAAGGAGGTAGCCTAGACCTTAACTTTTACCTTTTTTTATAGATAGAAGCTTATGGCACTGCATTCCAGATGTGATTTGATTGGTCAAACTACTACGCTTTAAGCAAAATACACTTTATTCCTATGCTACAGTTAAAATACAAACAAAAAACACAATTGCCATAATTTTAACTCCATCAAAATACTTAACAAAATAATATTATTTAACTGCTACTCATCAACTGTTCCAATATAGCAGCATCCTATAAACACATACTTGGCAAAGGCAAATTCAGCAAAATAGATTTCCCTCTCTTGCTATCTCCTGCAGTCCAAGAGAAAGGAAAGACCAAAAGAATCAATCTAGCAGCACAGACAGAATGCAAGCTTTTGCAGCAGCAAAGAAAGAGCTGTATCTAGCAGCTTCAACTCCAAAAAACCCAACTTTAATAACTGAAAGCAAAAACTAAAACCCTGTGTCTGTGACAGCCTGACACTACCCATTCATGCTTATATTGTCTACTTTTAAAAAAACCTTATAACCATTTATTCTGCTTTCCATGGAGCAGACACCTCAGCATCAGATTTACAACACCTCCCTTCAAGCGAAACAGGACAGAACAAATCCTTCTTAAAGGCACATATTGCCACACAATTTAGAGAAGTGTATCAAAGTAAACCACGAGTCCAAACACCAACACTGAATGAAGAACAGACAAGTTATAGTCTAGGTTTAATGTGAGAGAGGTAAGATTTAAAAGGGACCTGAGGGGTAACATTTTCATGCAGAGGGTAGTGCATGTATAGAATGAGCTACCAGAGGAAATGGAGGTGGTGGATATAATTACAACATTTAAAAGGCATCGGTGTGGGTATATGAACAGAAATGGTTTAAAGGGATATGGGCCAAATGCTGGCAAACTGGCTTAGGTCAGATTGGGATGTCTGGTCCACAAGGACGAGTTGGATCAGAGGGTCTGTTTCCATGCTGAATGACTTTAGGACTCTATCTATCATCATGGATTACCCGAGAAGCATGCCTCAGCTATGAACTCCCCCAAACCACCATCCCCCCCAACCACCATATTAGAATCCCTACAGTGTGGAAACAGGCCCTTCGGCCCAACACGTCCACACTGACCCTTGGAGCATCCCACCCAGACCCATCCTGCTATAACCCACACACCCCTGAACACTATGGGCAATTTAGCATGGCCAATCCACCTAGCCTGCACATCTTTGGACTGTGGGAGGAAACCCACACAGACATGGGGAGAATGTGCAAACTCCACACAGAACAGTCACCTGGGGCTGGAATTGAACCCGGGTCCCTGGCGCTGTGAGGCTGCAGTGCTAACCACTGAGCCACCGTGCCGCCCCGCCCCGCCATTTCAATCTGCTGCATTCTAAAATTTCATCAAGTAAAACAGTATCAAACATATTTTCATTCATCCTTATCATCTGGCATTGTCAGCTTAAAGATCGATCAGGATAGTTCAAGAAGCATTTAAGATACAAGCACTGCATGGGTGTTGAAAACTGAGAATGAAACAGTAAGCTAATTTTCTGGTAACAAACAACTCCACACACCACTAAACATAGCTTCTGATAAGGCAAAAGTTTAGGAACATGTTTAAGTCTGAGTACAAACTTTACTGTCAAAGGTGAACACAAATGGTTCTATCAAAAACATCAGTACAACACAAAGAGGAATTCACTTTCAGTCAAATGTGCATTCTGAAACCCTGACCCCTCTCCCCTTCACACAGTTCATAAGCTATCCCAGCGGCATGTGGGAAATGTAGAAGGCAGCTGAGCAACTAAAAGGTGCTGGGTTGAAATTGACAGAAAAGTGAGAAATGTGCATTTTCATGATTCCAGCTAAAGATAAACCAAAATATGAGCATGATCTATTTATCACAAGCTCATGTCAGAATTTAAACCAGATCTGACTTCAGTATCTGAAGGGAAAAATTTCTAATAAAGAATTTAATAAAGACAAATTTCTAATAAAGTTATTCTACCTATCTAGGCAGGTAGATCAAAACACAGAGAAAACATAATCATCTACTGTATTGATCCATGACTTGATAACAGGTTGCACAGATCAAGTAGGACACACATAATCCAAGATCAGGTATTCTACCCGTGTGAAAACGTAGAGCTAAATAGTGACATATTAGCACTTGGTACTCGGAGTAGTTACAACAGTTGGATAGAAACAGGTCCTGTCATGTGAGATGGAAATATTTAACAGGCATCTCACACCTTTGCATTAATCCAGTAACATAGGAACAGATGTAGGCCATTCAATATCTCAAACATGTTCCGCCATTCAGTGAGATCACGATTGATCTGTATCTCAACTTCACCCACTCACTTTGACCATATTCACTTTATGCCTTTGTCTAGCAAAGATAAATTGATTTCAGAATTAAAAGTTTGATATCAATCTAATATCTATTGCTTTTTGTGGTGAATACTCTCTACTTATACCACCCTTTACACAAAGATGTTTCCTCATCTATTTCCTGAATGAGCAGGCTCTGATTTTAAGATTACATCCCTTCCACTACCAGAAAGTTACTATCCATCTGATAAAAAGCCATTGACCTCAAGCATTAACTCTGTTCCTCTCTTGTTGACGCATGACCTGCTGAGCCCTTCCAGTATTTTCTAGACTTAATTATTTTACAAATCTATGGTGGCTTTCTCTAAATAGCTTACATTTGTCTGCCATTCTGCCCTTAGTTGCAAATTTCAAAAACATCCAAATAACAGAGGATTTTGAACAACGTTATCCTTAAGTCTGCTATTTAAATAGATTGTTACAATGCATATTTTCTTCATTGTGTAATTTTACTTGACTAAAACTTTGAACTCTCATCACAACTTAAATCATTAATAAACATTTTCTCATTTAAAGAATAAACAGACTGTTCCTCTTCAAAGACTTGTTTCCTGTAGAGTTTAGGAATGTAGGAGCAGGAGCAAATCATTCTACTCTTTGCGGTTGCTCTGCCATTCAATAATATTGTGGCTAATCAGTTTCAAATATACATTCCTGCCTGTCTCCAAAATTCTCAAATCCCTATCGAAAATCTATCAAACTCTAGCTTGATTGAATTCAATGACCTCAACTCCATTGTTTTTGGAGGAAGAAAATTTGACAGATTAACAATCTACTGACAGAAAGAATTTCTCATCCCTGTCCTATGAGAATGACCTCTTATTTTTAAGTTGTGTTCTGTAGTTCCAATCTTGCCTACAAGAGGAAATATCACCCACTATCTACTCTAGCAAGTCCCCTAAGAATCTTATATGTTTCAATAAGATCATTACTTATCAGAGTTTAGAAGAATAAGTGAAGACCCAAATTGTTCAACATTTCTACATAAGTCCTTCATTCTAGGAATGAGTTGAATGCATCTCTTCTGAACAATTTGTAATGCAAGTAAATCCTTCCCAAATAAGACTAAAATTATACATCCTTCGAATGTAAACTCCTCAAGGCCACATGTAGCCGCAGGAAAACTTCCTTCCTATTCTATTCTATTTTTTCTCAGAAATTAAAGCTTTTTGCATATTTCACATTATTTTAGATTCTTGCATTGTCAGATTTTGCAATTTCAATTTTGCCCTGAGCAAAGTAAAATGAAAAGTACTGCTTGCATTTTCAAGATATACAATTCAGATAATTCAAAAGATGTACAATTTAGAATCAGTGCCAGTAGCAATAAGATTATTATTTAGTAAACCAAGTCATCAAATTGCATCTTGTTATTTAAAAGAATGAACTAACCTGCGCCATCTGGAGTGATGGTTCCTAATTTAACTGCCAAAGGATAACCTGTCTCACGGTAATGTTCAAGAGCATGTCCATTTCCACCACTGCCATCAAAGAACCATTTCCCACATAATATGGTGCCATCTGTCAGGTTTAGCCAAAGATTCTCCCTCAGGTCACACCAAGCACATTTCCAGCCACTATGACAAATTGAGAAAGGACAAGAAGTGAAAAACACTGGTGTAAGTAACACTGAATGTTCTTGCTTCATAAAGTCAGTGGTTTGGGAAATATGTTCAACAACAGGACAGTTCTGTATCTGCACTTTCCCAGATCCATCAATTACTCTGGAACATCGCACCACGGCCAAAAATCTTTAATTCAAGAACCTAATGAGGACTGTGAAACCGTCGATTTTCTGAAAGACCCATATGCTTCACTAATGTCCTTTAGGGAAGGAAACTGCTATCCTTACTGTCTGGCCTACATGTGACCCCATACTCACAGCAATGTGATTGACTCTTAACTGCCCTCTGTGCAATTAGGGATGGGCAATAAATGCTGGTATAGCCAATGACCCACATCACACGAATGAATAAAAAAATTAGAGAAAATTTTAAGTTAACAAAAGTATAACATTCACAAAGTTAACAAGTAGCATAATAATACCTATGAATGATAAAGTGGTGACAAGATACAATATTCTATTTCACGATTCAAAAATATTTCAATTATATCATCTACAATAACCCCTTCCTCAGTGAAAATTCAGAAGTAATAGCATAGAACTGTGAAATGTCAAGGAAGAAATAGCAGGTTGGTAGTGCCACAATCAAACGCAGTACAAAGTGGCATTTAAACAATGACATAATTTAGTAACAGGCAGACAATAGGCTGGTGTCAGAAATTCAAGCATTCAACTGCACTCCAGAGACTTGAGCACAAAACATATCTTGTACAGCACTGTCAGTAATGCCATCATCTGGAAGTGCAAATGAACCAAGGCCACTTCCTCCCTCTGAGATATATGTCAAAGATCCTTTAACGTTTTTCAAAAGAGGAGTGCCATCCTAGGCATTCATTATTTCTCAATCAAAATCATTTAGATTAGGTGGTCTTATCACAGTGTCATTTATAAAACCTTGCTGTGCTCACATTAGTTATTGGATTTTCCTATATTAACAACAGTGACCATACTTCAAAACTACTTAATTAGCTAGGAAGCATTTTGCGTTGTTCTTTGGTCAAAACATATGTTCTTACATCAAGTAATCCAGTTATAAAACAAGGTGAACAAAACTCTATGGGAATAACAAGAAAGTATTACTAATTTTAAATTGTATCATATTTCATCTTGTCACATTTCATGAAAAAAGTTGTTACAAAAATTATGATTTGATTTCTGAACAGTACTCAGAACAAATGAAAATGAAGACCGGAAGACACCAAGAACTGCAGATGCTGGAGTCAAGAGTCAATACAGTGTAGAGCTGGAGGAACACAGAACGTCAGGCAGCATCAGAGGAACACGAAAGTCAACACTCCAGGTCGGACCCTTCTTCATACGATGCTCCTCTGATGCTGCCTGACCTGCTGTGTTCCTCCAGCTCCCCACTGTGTTGAAAATGAAGACTGGCTGATTCACAGGCAGTATTTAGTGTAGGTAAGGTGTTGACCTGGGTGGAATACGGACTCCATTGTCCAGTTGTTGAAGATTGTTTTCATGTTTTGAGTCTTTAAGCTCCTCTTCCCATGATTCAGGATCCTGTTTTCCAAATGGAGACTTTGTAGCAAGGACAGCATCGCATGCTATTGTTACCTGGTGGGATGGAAATAAGAATAAATTAAAATAATGACTCAATAAAGAGTCTCAAAATAAAATTCGCAGCCTTTCATGATTAACGTCAAAGTCTTTTTTGGAACTCTATCTGAGACTGCTCTCCAAAATATTATATCAAAACAACTTAAGAAAAGTGTTTTTTATTTTAAACAATGCACTTGTTCAAAATCACCACTTTAACACTGTTGTGCCCCCATGTCCATTGAGGCCATCTATACTATAGTGTTCAGCATCGTTTGGTATTCTATGCACTACTGGTTTATTTTAAATGCTACAGTTGTCACAGATACTGAGACTAGTTATAATGATACCATACTATCATAAGTGGCCTCAGACGTGTCTGCTAAGCTCAACAGATAGTACGCTGCAATTAATTTTGGTTTTCCTTAAGAGCACACAAAAAAATCAAACACAGAGTTTTCATTTCAACAGAAGTTTCTGGGAAACTGCTGTATTTAAGATTAGTTTACTGATTGCTCAGGTTCCTAAATGATTCTTACAATGAAGTTCTAACAATTTTAATCTTGGTCTCCTATTCTTCATGGTTATACAGTAACATATGTTAGAAAGGGCATGAATATGGACAGGATTTCATTCACTTTCCATGCTCTAGATTCACAAACAACCTCCATCCATTCTTTTCTCGATTTACAATGAACACGTCATCAATGTTAGACTGTCAAAAAGATGAAAATATCACAAACATTTTTCTAATGCTTTGTATTAAGATGCAGGACGCATATTTAGGCATCACAAATTACTGTAACAGGCACTTAGCAGGTCATGAACCCTCTATTCTGCAGGATAGGTCCCTATTTTCCTATCTTGCTCCAATGAATGGTAAATCTAAGATATGTAATTTCTGATTTAACAATTTGTTCTGAATTACTTACGTGCTTCCTAAAACAAAAGAGGTTTCATACATATTGACATCAGTTTAAAGGCTTTAAAACAATTGCACAAACTATAATTCTACAGATAGTTAATGAAATCCATGCTCAAATCAAACAGAAACTTGGGTAACTTTGACTTGTGTATTAAAAATTGTTTCTTTAATTATGTACTATATTTTTGTTGCTTTTAATATCTCTGCTATAACAGGATCAGCATGTCCAGGCTAAAAAGGATCATCCTTCTCCCCTCAATCCCAAATTTACTGAAGCTTGAGTCTGTTAAGAGATAAACAATAGATGCTTCTGCACAAACTCACTGACCAGTGCTGGCAGCTCCTCTATGTTCGGCAAAGGAATTTCATAGTGGTCAGGAAATATAACAAGTTTAGCTTCATCCTCATACTCATAATCTTCACTGTTGAGGTCTTCATTCTGCTCCAGTTCTAAGAGAAAAAAATGAGATAAAACAAATCAGACTGCTGCTAATGCATCTCTGATGATTCATTTTAAGAGGTGGGTTCCGCATGCCTTCACACTTCATTTAAATTTATAACTAAAAGCAGATGTCACTTCAATACAGAAAAATTATAACAACACAAGAATAGGATAATTTATCCCATCAGCATTCATCACATTATGTATGTAATTTCTGACTAGCATCAATAATACCCTAGAAATGGAACAAAGCCTGAACTCATACCGACAGGAGATAAGCACCCAAACACCATGCAATTTTAATTTGTACAACCCTTAGAGAGGTACAACTTTCAAAGTACATTATATGGAAAATCATATTAAAAGTACACATATAAAGAGCCAGAACTGTTGCTCCCAATGTTCTGACTTTAATTTGTAATTTAAAAACTACATACAATACAACTCGATACAATACTTCCCACTTTCCAATTCACAATTATTTTCCAGTGGGGTGACATAGCAACGTGACAAAAATAGCGTGTGTTTCTGTCTGCAATGATTTGCAAATATTAATATTCAACGTCTGCTGAGATGAAATTGGTCAGATAGCTTCTTGGGAGTATTTTAATGTCATTTGCCACAAGGTATACCTCAATTCAACACTGCCACTAACAAATTGGATTATCTTGCCATTTCTCCTCTCTTGCTGTCACTGTCAAATCACTGTCGTCATTTTTAAGTCAGTGCCTTTCCTTTTTAAAACTATTTCAGTCCATGAAAGACCCAGGTATTAAAATTAGACAATGGGAGCAGAAAATTGACAAACTACATTTCATCCCTTTCATGACAATGCCCCACCTCACGACTCCATGACTCTAAACATCAGTTATTTTGTTGGTGCTGTAGGACTTCCAAACCATTCTCAATTTCTGGCCCCTCTGCTGGTTGCTCCTGGCTTTCTCCAGACCTTCCACTCTGTCTGGAAGATCCTTTTCTGTTTGGGGGAAGATATGCTGTTGCCAGCCAAGTCATTTCCCAATAAAATATCTATCTCTGGCAATGGCAGACCTGGGACAATGATGCCGGACAATGACGTGTCGTCAGTGCCTGGAACCAGAGGTAAAAGCAGTCTAAGCCTCTTGGAGATTTGCTCGGTGAAATCTGTCCCACATCCCCACCAAGGCAAACCACAACTGACACTGAAGGTATGCCTATGAATAGCCAGGAATTCTATCCTCAGATGATCTCTAGTGATCAAAACTAAAAACAGCTGCCTCAGTTTCAGACTTGCATGTTTTCAGTAAAGAGATTGATATAGTTCTTAGGACTAAAGAATCACAGGCTATGGGGTGAAAGCAGGAACAGGATGATCTTATTGTACGGCATAGCAGGCTAGAGGGGGCAAGTGGCCTACTCCTGTTTCTATTTTCTGTGTTTCTGTTTGTCTCTAATGTTTTGGTCATCTTAGCTTTTGTTTTGCACTATGGCCCTGTGTGAATTTTTCAGTCTTCCATTTTTGCTCGTTACCTTTTTGTGTTTTGCTTCTGTCCTTATATCCTCTTCCATTGTCTCCCTGCTCAGGTTCCTATCCCCCTGCCTTTCTACTTTAAACCCTTTACACAAAGTCCATAACATGTTTATTCTGCAAGTAAGCCTTCGCCAGTAATACTGGTGTACATTTCCCATGATCCCTTTTATCAGTACACTTGAACTTAACTTACTTTCAGGTGGGAAATCCTTTATTTTCTCAATAGCAATGTTTGTGCACACCCGGTAGCTCAGAGACTACCAATTTATTTCTGAGGAAGGGTCTGATTTCTCTCCACAGATGCTGCCAGACCTGCTGAGCATTTTTCTGCAATTTCTGTTTTTGTTTCTGATTTATATCATCCGCAGTTTTTTTTCAGTTTTCACTAGTTTATCTCTGTTGGTTAAATAATAAACGGCAGTCATGGGTTCGATTGAACACAAACTCCTGACAGCTGGCCTGGTCAACAGTAATGCCTGAGCAGACACTGACCACCTTTGATGCCACAGACACTGGTTTTGCTGCCTGTCTTTCTGTGATACCAGAGCTAGCACTTCCTCATTACACATCCAGATTTTCCGCATTGGAAACTATTGTTGCACAGTTCCCGACCGGTCTCCCATCCAGATCACACTATATCCACTGTTGGACTGACCAATTTAACTAAATACTCAAAGAGATGAACAAAGTGTCTCTTTTTCATTAAACGTCAGAAGTAAAGCAGCATGCTCGAGTACCTCGGTCTTAAAGGTGGAGTTGAGTATGGTTCCTTCATCAGACATGCCTTCAATCAGATCCTTCCTTCTCACCTTGAGAATATAATATAACAAATTTAATGATTTGAGTCCAATGACTGCTCTTCAGAAAGTTCGAAAGTCAGTCTTTGGATTCAAAACATTAACTCTACTCCTCTCCCCACAGATGCTGTCAGACCTGTTGAGTTTCTCCAGGACTTTTTGTTTTTATTTTAGCCTGAGATTACATGGTTACCCACGTCAAGGGCCAGCAACAGTTGTGAACCTTACACATAACTTTGAGTTCTCAGTATTCAAACATTTCTCCAATTTGTTCAGTCTGTGATTGCTTCATCCTCCTGAGCAAAAGGAGAGACAAGCACACACATAAGAGAGAAGGTAAGAGAAGGCAAGTGAGAAACAGCATGCAATAGAGAGATACAGCTTTTTTCAGTTCTGTTGTTACAAATCCATCTCCTGCACTCTGGCAAAGCAGTCGTTTCAAAGGCGTTCCTGTGTCATTGGGGTCATTGTTTTCAACCTGGACAATTGTAGCCGAGTCATTCACATTCAATATACGAAGCGTATTATAAATTAAACTAACCTATGGTCGGGTGATCACTGCAACCATTTTCAAGTCCGAGTCTTTCCTTTTAAAACCATTTCAGTCCATGGAAGCACCAGGTATAAAAATCAGATGATCACTGTTGAAAATTGATATTCTATATTTCATCACTATCGTGACAAAGGGAAGTAATAGCGGATTGGCACATACCTTCAACTTGAGTCCTTAGCTCAAACCAGTCCAAGTCAACAGTTTGCCATGAAATGAGTCAGTTAACTCCAATCTAATCTTGACTCACAACAGTCCATATTAGAAAACTGCTCATAATTCAATGTAAAAAATTAACTAGAACTGATATTTATGTGAAATACGTAGATATTTTGCAACAACCCTGTTCAGAATTGTTATTAAACATCTCTGGGGCAGGATGGACTGAAGCCTAGGCCTCATGACTCAGAAGAAGGGATACTACCACTGCACCATGACAGCTGTGTGTGAAATATATATCAGGTGAACAAAATTGTATCAGAGATAATAGGTACTGCAGAGGCTGGAGAATCCGAGATAACAAGGTGTGGAGCTGGATGAACACAGCAGGCCAAGCAGCATCATAGGAGCAGGAAAGCTTGACGTTTCGGGCCTAGACCCTTCATCAGAAATGGGGGAGGGGAAGAGGGTTCTGAAATAAATAGGGAGAGAGGGGGAGGCGGATAGAAGATGGATAGAGGAGAGGATAGGTGGAGAGGAGACAGACAAGTCAAAGAGGCGGGGATGGAGCCAGTAAAGGTGAGTGTAGGTGGGGAGGTAGGGAGGAGATAGGTCAGTCCAGGGAGGACGGACAGGTCAAGGGGGCGGGATGAGGTGAGTAGATAGGAGATGGGGGTGGGGCTTGAGGTGGGAGGAAGGACAGGTTTTTAGTGTCCAATAAAGCTGAGTAGAAACGTCACGCTTTCCTGCTCCACTGATGCTGCTTGGCCTGCTGTGTTCATCCAGCTCCACACCTTGTTATCTTAGATTCTCCAGCATCTGCAGTACCTATTATCTCTGATACAATTTTAACGCCACTGCGAAGCCTCTTCTAAGGATGCCTACCCTGAAGAAGTTACCTTCCTCCCTCCGGACAAACCTCAGGGGATCTCTCTCCCACTGCAACTCTCTCATAATCTCTTCGGCCTTGAAGCTGCTCGACCACGTCCTGAAGCAAACCAGGTACGACAGCCACATCACCTTTCTTAGTACCTGCCTATGGAACCAGATCATCCCTAATGGACTACAGTCCACATTCAAGCCTTCCCAATTTGGCCCCAACTGTGACAATATCTACATTCAGAACATTGAGACCATTCAGAAGCGTTTCTCCCTGCGATTCCTGAAACACACACTTGCAGCAATGCGCCGGCATCTCCAGGCACTACAATCAAGCCTATCCCAGCTCAGAGCCTCCCTCTCCTAGACCTGCAAAGGACCTCTCCTGTTTGTTATTCTTCGTAGGATCCACAACCTGAACTCATAATTCTACTCAGCTTTATTGGACACTAAAAGCTTACTGGTGCCCACCACCCAAAACGGGCTTCCCCCACCTCCCAAATCCCCAACCCTACCCAGGACCTCCCCCACAATGTACCCGCTGCCATTGGCCATGAGGCCACTGTCGGAGAACCCACAGATGACGTCACATCCGCCACCGCCGGGTACACCACTTCCGGGACAGCGAACGCCATCGCTGCTGAAGCCACCGCCTCCATCTCCGAGACCAACAGCACAGACACTACCGTCACCGCTGCTGTCGCCACCTACCCCGCTCCGCCTGCTGCTGATGCCGCTCCACCCACTGCTGACACCGACACAACTCCGCCCACCGCCGACACCAACGCAACTCCGCCCACCGCCGACGCTGACAACGCTCTGCCCACTGCCTCCACAGCCAGCAGCTCCAGAGGAGACAGCTACACTGAGCCCTGCCGAGTCTTCACCATCCCCCCAGACCTCCCCCTTATTGAGAATGAACGGTCAGTCCTCAGTAAAGGGCTCACACCTTTGTCCCTCTCCACCCACATATCAATGAATACCACTCACGTTTGGATATTGAGCAGTTTTTCCGCTGCCTCCGCCTCCACGCTTACTTCTTCAACCGCGAATCTAACCCTCCCTCTACTGACCCCTTCTCCCACCTCCAACACAAGCCCTCCTCCTGGACACCACCCCAAGGCCTCCTACCCTCCCTTGACCTCTTCATCTCCAACTGCTGTCGAGACATCAATCGCCTCAACCTCTCTACCCCTCTCAAACACTCCAACCTCTCCCTCGCAGAATGTGCAGCCCTCCGCTCCCTCTGCTCCAATCCCAACCTCACCATAAAACCCGCAGACAAGGGAGGCGCAGTTGTAGTATGGCGCACTGACCTCTACATCGCTGAGGCCAGGCGCGAGCTCTCTGACACCTCTTCCTACCAACCCCGGGATCATGACCACACCCCCGAGCACCAAATCATCATCTCCCAAACCATCCACAACCTCATCACCTCAGGCGACCTCCCAGCCACCGCCTCCAACCTCATCGTTCCCCAACCCCGCACCGCCCGCTTCTATCTCCTTCCCAAAATCCACAAACCTGAATGCCCCGGTCGACCCATTGCCTCCACCTGCTCCTGCCCCACCGAACTCATCTCCACCTACCTAGATTCCATTTTCACCCCCTTGGTCCAGGAACTCCCTACCTATGTCAGTGACACGACCCACACCCTCCACCTCCTCCAGAACTTCCAATTCCCCGGTCCCCAACACTTCATTTTTACTATGGACGTCTAGTCCTTACACCTGTATTCCCCATGCAGATGGCCTAAAGGCCCTCCGCTTCTTCCTGTCCCGCAGACCTGACCAATCCCCCTCCACTGACACCTTCATCCGCTTAGCCGAACTCATCCTCACCCTCAACAACTTCTCTTTCAATTCCTCCCACTTCCTACAGACAAAGGGGGTGGCCATGGGTACCCGCATGCCTCTTTGCCTGCCTCTTTGTAGGTTACGTGGAACAATCGCTCTTCCGTACCTACACTGGCCCCAAACCCCACTTCTTCCTCTGTTACATTGATGACTGTATCGGCGCCGCCTCGTGCTCCCACGAGGAGCTCGAACAGTTCATCCACTTCACCAACACCTGCCACCCCAACCTGAAGTTCACCTGGACCATCTCCAACACTTCTCTCTCCTTCCTGGACCTCTCTGTCTCCATCTTGGGTAACCACCTGGAAACTGATATCCATTTCAAGCCCACCGAATCCTACAGCTACCTAGAATACACCTCCTCCCACCCACCTTCCTGCAAAAATGCCATCCCCTATTCCCAATTCCTTCGCCTCCACCACATCTGCTCCCAGAATGAGGCATTCCACTCCTGTACATCTCAAATGTCCTCATTCTTCAATGACCACAACTTCCCCCCCACAGTGGTCGAGAACGCCCTCGACCGTGTCTCCCGCATTTCCCACAACTCATCCCTCACACCCTGTCCCCGCAATAACAATCAAAAAAGAATCCCCCTCATCCTCACGTAGCACCCCACCAACCTCCGGATCCAACGCATCATCCTCCGACACTTCCGCCATCTGCAATCCGACCCCACCACCAAAGACATTTTCCCTCCCCACCCTTGTCTGCTTTCCAGAGGGACCTCTCTCTCCGTGACTCCCTTGTCCGCTCCACACTCCCCTTTAGGCCCACCACACCCAGCACTTTTCCCTGCAACCGCAGGAAGTGCTACACCTGCCCCCACACCTCCTCCCTCACCCCAATCCCAGGCCCCAAGAAGACTTTCCACATCAAGCAGATGTTCACCTGCATATCTGCCAATGTGGTATACTGCATCCGCTGTACCCGCTGTGGCCTCCTCTACATTGGGGAAACCAAGCGGAGGCTTGGGGACCACTTTGCAGAACACCTGCCCTCAGTTTGCAACAAACTGCACCTCCCAGTCACGAACCATTTCAACTCCCCCTCCCATTCCTCAGACGACATGTCCATCCTGGGCCTCCTGCAATGCCACAATGATGCCACCCGAAGGCTGCAGGAACAGCAAATCATATTCAGCCTGGGAACCCTGCAGCCCAATGGTATCAACGTGGATTTCACAAGCTTCAAAATCTCCCCTCCCCCAACCCCATCCCAAAACCAGCCCAGCTCGTCCCCACCTCCCTAACCTGTTCTTCTTCTCACCTATCCCTTCCTCCCACCTCAAGCTGCACCCCCATCTCCTATCTACTAACCTCATCCCGCCCCCTTGACCTGTCCGTCCTCCCTGGACTGACCTATCTCCTCCCTACCTCCCCACCTACACTCACCTTTACTGGCTCCATCCCCGCCTCTTTGACTTGTCTGTCTCCTCTCCACCTATCCTCTCCTCTATCCATCTTCTATCCGCCTCCCCCTCTCTCCCTATTTATTTCAGAACCCTCTTCCCCTTCCCCATTTCTGATGAAGGGTCTAGGCCCGAAACATCAAGCTTTCCTGCTCCTATGATGCTGCTTGGCCTGCTGTGTTCATCCAGCTCCACACCTTGTTATCTCAGGTGAACAAAACTTTGTTTTGCACTCCATCTTACCATACCAATTCAGTCAGCCTGAAGGCTGAGCTTTTCTCATGATCAGAATCACTTACATATAAATGCCAACCTATCATTACCAGTCATGTTTCGCTAAGCAGCTCATTGAATGGGCAGGAAATACAGTGGACATGATAATATTTAAAGACCACCTGCAAACCTTTAAAAGCAAGGTACATTTAGAAATGTTTGTCAGTGAAAACCAAATTTTCTGAGGCTGCAGAGAGATGACTTCATCCAAGGCCCTAGGATTGTAGCCAGGATGTGGTGTACTGTAGGAAGAAACAATGATTTCACCAGGACTGTCTTATTGTCCATATTGCCCAGGACTGGTGACCGTTCCTTTTTTTAATTCAATCATAGGAATGTGGGCATTGCTGGCTAGGCCATCATTTACTCTCCATGCCTAATTACTTTCGAGCAGTTCAGAGACAACTACATTGCTATTGGTCTGGAATCACACGTAGGCCAGAACAGGTAAGGGTGGGCTTATTTCCTTCCCTCAAGGGCATTAGTGAACTAAATGGGTTTTTGGACAATTGGCAATGATGTCATGGTCATCATTAGACTCTTAAATCCAGTTCTTTATTGAATTCAAATGCTACCATCTGCCATGGAACATTACATAGATCTTTAGATTAACATTCTCACGACAATACTGCTTGGCCATCACCTCTCTTACTCCACACTATGCTGCTAATCTCATCTAATCACAAAGGGACACTGATTAACCTTCTTCTGCATGACCCTGCAATGATATCCCCTTTTGGCCATACTTGCTGATGTATCATCAGCAATATTCTAGGCTACCTCAGAGCTCTTCAAAACCCTTAAAGGATTATTCCCACAGAATGGAATCGTGAAAATCGGCCTCAATGCATCAACTGATACTATTTTGTTCACAATTATTTCTGCAGTCAGTTTGTAACAGATCTGAATCTATACTAGACATGGCCCCTTCTGTGCCAGAGTTAGATTTGTTTACAGCACAATGCAGATTCAACTGAACAGCTGCTGTTTTTTGTCAGGCTCAGCCAACAAATACACTTTTACTGTCATTTAATTACATACATATCTTTGAATGGATGGCAATACATCTAAATTAGTCTTCTGACAACACATTGGAATTATGAGCCATCCCTTCTTCATTTCAAAAGGAAGATCCTTTGCATCTAGCCCAGCTACTAAGTTTGAAATGGCAACCAGCAGACAGTTACAAAATGACAACGTACTATTTTTGTGAAGATGACATGGTCATAAAAGGGAACATTACTATAGCATGCAAAAATTGATTACGAATCATCTGTGGGAAATTCCAACATTTACTGATGATACATCAGCAAAGGCTGAACATTTGTTTGTGTTTCAATTAATATTACCGATTGTCACAAATAATTCTTTCAAATCGATAACCTACATAAAAATTTAAAAAAGATGTTGAAACATTTTTTTCTACTTTTAAACACTTCTCTATTCTAAAAGCATGATTCTTAAAAGCAGCAGGACTTAAGGTAATATAGATATAGAAAGTGAAGTATACCAAACTAAGCTTTTTTATAAATAAACTATTTTCATAATTGCCAAATTTATAGCTGATGCAAAGCAACATGGATGAAATTATTAAAGGTTAAAATTGCTTTCTGAAAAATTGCAGTCTTTTCAACAAGTTTGTTTTGGAAAGGACGCACTTCCATGAATTTACTAGACACTCAGTCAATCAGATTTCACCTGAGGCTATTTGCTCCCTCATATCTATGGATGAATATTACACATCTTATAAATTTGTCCATAAGTGTGTGACAAAGCGTCAGCAGTAGTGGAAATGAATAGTTAAAGTAATGGATAGAATGCCAATCAAGTCATCTGTCTTGACCTGGATGGCATTGCATTTCTTGAGTGTTATCAGAGCTGCACTTATCTAAGCAAGTGGAAATAATTCATCACAATCCTCACTCTCGCTTACAGATGGTGAACAAGCTTTTGGGTATCTTGGTAATGAGTGAGGACCCAGCACAGGGGTGGAGTTACCTTGCTTCTTAATAGCTCTTGTAGCCATGGTATTTATATGGTTGATCCAGTTAGGTTTCTAATTAAATGTAACTCCCCGACCCACCAAAGGATGTTCATGGTAAAATGGTACAGTGAAGGCACACTGTTGAACCTTAAAAGGGAAATTATTAGAGTCTGCCTTGTTTGTTATAGCCATTGCCTGGCACTTGTACAGTGCAAATGTTTCTTGCCACTTTTATGCCAATACTGAATGAACATTCTCACTTCTGATCTTGTGATGCAGGGAAGGTCATTGATGAAGCAGTTGAAAATGGTTGGGTCAAGGACACTTCCCAGCCAAAATCCTGCAATGATCTGGAGCTAAGATGACTGGCCTCCAACAACCACAACCATCTTACTTTGTGCCAGGTAGAACTCCAACCAGTAGAGAGCTTTCTCTTCTTTCAACTGAGCTCAATTTCACTTGGTCTCTCTAATGCTACCTTTTGTCACATGCTGCTTCACAGTGAAGTGCAATGACTCTTGCCTCACCTCTGGAATCAAGCACGTTCAATCCATGTTATTCACAGAGTGCTCTGGGCATAACCAAATTGCAAGATGATTGCTAGTTATTTCTGAGTGGATGTTGTTCAAAAGGATTGTCATCTATCATTCTGATGATGATTAACAGTACACCATTGGAGTGGTAATTGACCAGATTGGATTTGTCCTGCTTTTATGAACATGGCACACCTAGACAATTTTTCAGACAGTTGGGTAGATTCCAGTATTGCCACTGCTCTGGACCAGTTTGGCTAGAAATGCAGCTAGTTCTTCAGCACTACTACCAGGATTGTAGAGTAAAGGATTAGTTATACCATTATCATCTATTGGGCATGTGTGTAAGGCACTATATTATAGTTACATAATATCACATGGAACTGGAGCCAAGATATGTAGTGTTCTAGAAGATGTCTTCTCTCAACATCTCCTGAACATAGTTATGTTTAACAAAGCCTGTTAATGTTCATCTACAAGTCAGTAGACATGAACCTATCTCAACAATGCCAGGTTACAAAGTTGTTGCTGTGTCCAGAGCACTGTAATGTTGCCCAAGAGTAAATAAAATTGTTTGATGACTGCCATCCACATAGGTGGTGTCCTCAGGAGAAGGTCAAGGGGATTTTCTACTCAGCACTTCTGGCTGAAGAGGTTCAAGTCTTGACTTTTGCACAGAAGTGATGGACATCCCTATTACTGAAGATGGAGATACTTGTGGAGTCTCTTCTCCCTGCTGATTGTTAGTTGTCCATCACCATTCCTTACAAAATGTGTTAGAACCACAGAGTTTTGATCTGAGCTGTTGGTTGTGGGATTTCCATTAACAGCATTTTCCAAATCTGCAACCTAGACCTACCATCAAGGAGGACAATGGGCAGCAGATGCGCAAGAACGCAATCACCTGTAAGTTTCTTTCCATGTCACATGGAAATATGTCCCTTCATTATTGCTGGATCAAAATCTGAAACTCCTTCCTAACAGCAGTACAGGCGTACTTATATCAGATGGACTGCAACAGTTCAAGAAGGTAGTTCACACACCAGCTTCTCAATGGCAATTAGCAATGAGATAAACGCTGACCTAATCAGCGTGCCTAACATCCCACAAACAACTTTTTTAAAAAAAAACTTGAAGATGAGGTTGAGCCAGATACGGTGATGAATATCAAATCCAATTATGCATCAGACATACTGAAGTCAGAGTCCATTGGATTTGAACATGCAAAGATGGAAGCAAAAGCAAAAGGTCTTGAACGAGATTGGAAAGTATAGAGCTTTGCTTAGCATTGGAATCAAAGATAGATGCGATTATGTGCATTTGCATATTTTCTTAGAAATTCCAATTGTAAAGAATAAAGCTGATAAATACATTAGTCTTCTGTTAGGATATGCATATCTATACAATTATTACTCCACTAAAGCAAGGAGACTTTTTTTTCCCTTTAAGATACTGTCAAAAGTTTGTGTTTTGCACTGTCTTATGTTGTGGTACCAGCCAGTGATGGCTTGTGGTTGTGTAGAGTGCTGCCTCCAATTTGCATTTCAACTCTTCCAAAAGAATTGCAAGAAGTGGGTTGAACGGACCTTTGTACGGCACAGTAGCAAAATAAAAATCAAAACGATCCACAGAATCCTCCTCTTAATACATTTTTAATCAACGTGTTCAGAAATGTTATGACAAACATCTGGAGCAGATAGGACTGAAACTCAGGCTCTGGTCAAAGATATGGGCACTACCACTGTGTCACAAAAGTCCTCAATTAATTAAATATGCAAACATGGCATTAGGTTTACATTGAGAAATAGTTGCAAACAATTGCACCACATGGGAATTCTGGCCCAGAGGTAGGGACATTGCCACTGTGTCATGAGACCTGATACATGACCCTTTCTTTGCTGAAGCTAAGGGCAATTAGCAGTGTTAGAGGATAAACCCACACTATATGGTGTACAGTTCTGGTCCTCACTCTAACTGAAGGATGTGGACACTTTGGAGAGGACACCAAAAAGATTTACCAGGATGCTGCCTGTTATGGGGGATGTTAGCTATGAAGAAAGGTTGGATAGACTGGACTTGTTTTTACTGGGATGCAGGAAGTTGAGAGCTGACCTGATAGAAGTTTATAAAATTGTGAATGGCATGGATAGATTGGAAAGTATGAAGTTTTCTTTTCCCAGTGTTCTAGGGGACACAGATTCAAGGTGCCAGGCAGGAAGTTTAAAAGAGATGTGTGAGGCAAGTTTTTCACTCAAAGGGTAGTGAGCGCCTGGAACATGTTGCCGGAGGAGTTGGTGGAAACAGACACGATAGCAGCATTCAAGAGGCATCTGGACAAATACACGAATAGGAAGGGAATAGAGGGATACGGATCCTGTAAAGTGAAGACAGTTTTAGTATGGACGGGCAAAATGTGTCAGCTCAGGCTTGGGGGTGGGGGGGGGGGGGTGGGTGGGCACTGAAGGACATGTTCCTGCGCTGCATTCTTTGTTCTGAACTACTTTTGGGTCTTAACAAGAAGAGAGACTTCGTGTAGCTTATCACACAACAGTGACAGACCCTACCCGTTGTAATGGCTATTTCAGCATGGTTACAAAGACGTCATGCCTCTCTTCATTGGACCTTGTGCTAGACTTCTCCTCTTCCACACGAAGATTGTGTGACATCATCAAATTCTGTGACACTTTTTGCAGCTTTAACAGCAGCTCTTCTTGAAGCATTACCTTATACACCAAATACCATCTATTTTAGCTCATCTATGGAAGATATTGAAATATGTGCCATCTCTGAAGTGAATATTTTTAGCAATGAAGAGAAAAATCAGTTTCTTAGACTCAGCAAAGCATTTGTGGCTGTAAATGTGCTAAACAGAGGGCACAATCACTGCCTTACTGTTAAGGAAGGAGAGAAACAAAAATTGTCGATCACTTGACCTCATCCTTGCAGATGGCTTAATGATCAACATGAGCAAAGGCCTGGGATCAGTACACTTAGTACAAGGGATTATCAGAAGTCACCCTGGTCTTGCTAGACCACAGGGTTGCTCTCTCATTGGAGAGACATTACAGGTGCTGGTTTAACCAAAGGGTTATCACACCTCAGTGAGGGAGAGGCTGAGAAGGAAAGCTCTTCATGGTAACCTCAGCTGGTGCAGGAACTAAACACATGCTGTTGACATAACTCTACATCACAAACCAGCCATCCAGTCAACTAAGCTAACCAAGACAACAAGGTGTGGGGCTGGATGAACACAGCAGGCCAAGCAGCATCACAGGAGCAGGAAACCAATCCCAATTATCAAAGGGGGATAATCAAAGATAGAACTGAATTCAAGTGTACATCTCAAAACCTGCTTTTGTGAAATTACTGTTCAGATCATCCATAAACTTACCAAAAATGATCTGTGATTTCTTCTTAGGTAGACCTCCGCCAGAAGCTCCAGTGGCTTTCTGTAATTTTAAAATCAAGAGAACAAAAACTTGTTTGATTTAAATCAACAATCACAAAGATGTTTGTTATCCTTTTTCTTTCCAACTATAGCTGCAGTTAAAGTCCAAAGTTAGTAGTTTATGTATTTAGCAAAACGTTCTAATACTTTCTGGGCATCTTTCTAAACTGTGGTAACATAAATATAAGTGGATTACAGCTATCATATCAGGTATATTTAAATTATGCAACACAGTGGAACTTCATAGTGCCTATTTATTTTGGTGATAGTATAAACTTATTTGTTTGTAACATGCTAAGTAGGAAACTTCACAATAATAAAAGCAAATTATTGTGGATGCTGGAAATCTGAACCAATAAAAAGGAAATATTGAAGAAACTCAGTAAGTTGGGCAGCATCTATGGAGAGAGAGAGAGAAACAGAGTTAATGCTTCCAGTCTGATAGGACTCATCTTTAGAACTTAAAGGAGCAGCAAAATGGTGGGTTTTTTTTCATGCTGCTGACAGAGGGGGAAGAGGAGTAAGTGGAACAGATGGTGATTGTCCCCAGAGCCAAAAACAAATGAAGTGCTAACGTTGCTAAAGGAGAGATAGACATGCAAAATGGTTGTAACTGATGCACATGAGAAAGAGAAAATGGATCCACTTCCACTCTGCCGAGAGAAAAGCTAAAGTAACTTAAAATAATCAAAGGCTGGTGTCATGCTCTGAAGTTGGTGCCCTAAATCCTAAAGGTTATTAAGAGGAAAATAAGGTATGTTATTCCAGCTTGTGTTGAGCTTCATTGGAATATTGGACCAGGTCCAGGAAGGATTTGTTAGCATGGGATCAAGATGGTTTATTGAATAAGAGCAACTGAAAGGGAAGGTTCATTCCTATGATCAGAGCGGAGGTGTTCTGTAAAGCAGTCTGCATTTGGTCTTGCCAAAGTAAAGGCTATTATGAGCAGTAAATACAGTCGACTAGATTGAAAGAAATACAAATAAAACTCTGATTTACCCAGAAGGTGTATTTAGGGCCTTGGACAGTGAGGAGGGAGGTGGTAAATGGGTAAGTGTTACACCTTCTGCGATTGCATTGGAAGGTGCCATAGCTGGGAAGAGGTGATGAGAAAGATTAGGAGTAGTAGAGAAGTGAATTAAGATGTTGTGGAAGAAACAGTCCCGCTGAATACGAACTGTAGAGGCAAGGGAAGACGTGTTTGTTAGTAGTATCCTGTTGGAGGTGACAGAAATGGCAAGGATAATAAACTTCACAAGTTCATATTTATATTTAGATACATACTCATACACTAATATGCATCATACTTGCATATGAAACAACAACAACATAGAAGCCGCATGGGAATCACATACAAGAGAATCAGGCTGATGAACTGCCAAGGAGAAACTTATAAGAATGTAAGAAAATAACACAGAATGGCCAACAGCTGATTTTCAAGCATTAAAATCACTTTGGCAATATTTCTATTAAAAGGCTTATTCCTGCATTAGGAGCCAACACTTGAATTCATTGGGTTTTTTCAAAAGTAAAGCATGATATTGTACTTGTTATCTTATTAGACTAATACTTCAGCAGTCTGAACAAATAAATCAACAGAACTCAAACAGAAATCCTACCGCAGCAGTTCAGAATTTTAATTTAGTTTTAGACATGTAGAAATAGGAAACTGACTTAATAAATATGACCATGAAGCTGCTACATTACTGTAAATATCCAAATGATTCATTAATGTTCTTTCCAGAAGGAAGCCTGCCACCATTACCCAATATGTCCTGTGTGATGGCATTCAATATTAATGTAGTTGACTCTTAACTACCCTCTGAAATGGTTTAGCAAGCTACTCAGTTGAATCAAGCTACTTCAGATCAAGTGAAAGACCTCTCATCAATTACACAGGGCAACTTGGGATGATTTTATTAGAAATTACTCTTGATCTAAGGCAATAGAGGGCGCTATTAGAGATAAATAACAATGGTATCACTAATAAAAATTCACACAGTCCGCCTGCAGAGTCACAGACTTTAACAACAAACATGAGGCTGTTCAGCCCATCTTAGGCTGTCCCTTGGGACCAAGGGTGACTTTCTTCTACTCCAGACCTGTGGGTCCTGAGGTAACTCAATAGTTCTATGCTAGATTGACACACCTTGTCACAGATGGGACAGGTAATGTTTGTAGAGGTAGTGGACAGGATGTTCAAATTTTCACATGCTCCCTCTGTTGTTGTAACTGGCATACAGTTGCTTGTCGGAAATGTTCAAATGGTTGTCATCCTTCACGGATGCATTATCCTCGGTTTGGGAAATCTTAGGCAACATGATTCCCATGAGTCAGACAGGATACCGCATTTCTCAAGAAAACTTTAGAGATGTCCTTGAAGCAATTCCTCTCGTCTCATGGTAGAACCTCCGTGCAGTGTGCTAGCTTTGGAAGTCTCATGTCAGACATGCAGATGATGTGGCTTGCCTAACACAGCATAACAAGGACTTCAACACTCCACAGCACCTAGCTTGCCAGCGGATTTGCAAAGGCATCGCTAGTGCTGTCTCACTTGAGATTTGACGTGTACACATCTTTGATGTGTACAGAGGGTAGGGAACATTGTGCTGCCTGATAGGAGCTTGGTGCCAAGTTCAAGGTCTTTGCATTCCAATGCTGTTCTTCAGATAGCCAAACGTTGTGCTGACACACTTGAGACAATGTTGAATTCCATCATCAATGTCTGCTCCTATTGAGCAGAAGCTCCAAAGGTCCATTGATTCATCTTGTCCAGTGGCTCACTGTAGGTCATGATTGTTGGGGAACAGTGTTGTGCAATGGAAGCAGGCACACACAGGACTATTGTCTTCTGAATGTGCAACTCCCATGCCCATTCTCTCATCTTTCATGAATGTCTCAACAGTGGCTAGAAGCTCAGCCTCCAAATGTACACAAATGCAAGCATTGCCTCCATTCTGCAGCTTAGGATAGTCTTGGCTCTGAACTGGATATGGGATGGAGGGTTGCAGTGAGGAAGATGGGGAAGAGTGGTGTTGCAATGACACAATCTTCCTTAACACCAGTTTACACAGATATTTGATCTGTGGTGGATCCACTGGTGAGGATCGTGACTTGCATGTGCTGCAGGCAGAAATGGTGATGAATTTCTGTGGGTAGCCAGATTTGAGGACACACTTTGATTCTGGGCAAGATTATAAAGGCCTTTTTAAGGTTGCTGCTGCTCCCTGCACTTTTTCTGGGCTTCTCTTACTATGAACATTATGTTCACTGAATCCCTTGATGGACAAAATGCACATTATTAGTCTGGTATTAGCTCTTTAGCCATTGGGCAGGAGGCAATTGAGAAGAATTTTTGCAATGACCTTCCTAAAAGATGGTCACAATTATGGCATACATTCATTTAAGAGTGCTTCCCTGCCATTTTACAACAGGGATTCCATCTGCACCAGTGCCCTTATTGGTTCTCAACTCTCAGATGGCCTTTTCAATTTCATCAGACCATTCTTTATGTGGGGAATTCCCTGAATAGGTTCTTCTCCCCAACCCTTGCCAAATTATTTTATTAAATCATCATCCTTTCCTTTTAAATGTTATTATTAATTCTGCTTCTACCATGGTTTCTAGTTGATCATACCACACTTTAAAAACACCAAGTGATTACCAAACATTTAGATGTACATTTCATCCACATCCTCCCTAAATTACTAACACAATTATGTATGTATGAATATTGGAAACTTCTCATCTGATCCATTCAAATTATAGATTTTAATAACATTTAATGTCAACTTTTTTCCAATACAATTATTCCATGTCTACTTTTACAATTCTTCTATGTCAATTTGTCATGTGACGATTGTTCAACTTAGTCACAACATGGTTGAATTTTGCATGCAAGATCCCACTCGACACCACTAAGAACACCTTTATTAATTTATTTTGTTGTTGAACCCTGAAGTTGTAAAAACTGGTTGTTATTTCACCTGTGGATTGAACAGTTGATTAGAACTTCTGACATGTAATGGCAGGGAAGATTGAATAGTAAATGCAAGGCATAAAGTAAAAAATTGAGTTTCAGCTCAGAAAGTAAATTCACCGCAACAGTGAGCTTTGATTCAATGCCTCCAGTGGGAAACCACACTCATAAGATAATGATAAAGCTTTATTCCATTCAAATTCTCTGACTAGCATTTCCTGATAACATCATTGCCTTGTGTGAGCCCAAAATTATGCCTTTCATCTGCAGAACATAATTTAATAAGCAAAGAGAGTTGTTCTATTTTCTGGTCTGTAATAACACTGTTGAACCATCATTTCCCACCTTCAGATTATCCACAAGGTCCTTAATACCTTTGTACCAACCACCATAACCTAACTCCTAGAAGGCCTCTTACTTCTCAGTTCACAAAAGCATAATTTCCAATGTCCTCATATCATGTCATAACTTAAAACTCTTAAGAAAAGAAGTCTCAGCATAAGGATTTTAGTTTAAAAGTTCCACACCAGTAGCATTTGGGTAAAACCCTGAAGGAGTTATTTGTCACTGAGAAAGTCTAAGCTCAGTTGTATGAAGGATCCAGGAAGAGGCTTATCAGATTCTGATGATGTGGAATTGAAGACACAGTTAAATTAAGTCCTATAGATGTGAATTAGAGGAAATGCTCTCTGATGTGTGGACTGTAATGGAGTATTGTTGGGATTAATGGGATTGTATGTTACCATGTGTTTCAAAGTCTTCAAAGGAGAATAAACCAGTTTACATATAGTTTATCTTCATTTCTTTTGCATAAGAAACATTGGTATTATTGTTAAACCCAAATCAGCACCATTAATTGTCTGTGTTTCAGTGAAAGATCACCTGACTAAAACAAATAAAAAGTATAATCTATCAAACTAGATTTCAGTTCTGGGCTCTGACTTTGCCCGTAATAACATTACCTGGAATCACAGCTCTGTCAAAATAAATCAAAACAATGGCACTTTAAATAAGGACGAAGACAGACAAAGGTAGTGACCACATGGGAAGTGATTCAAACGGGGAAAGAAACCTACAGGGCTGTCTGACCCAGCAGTGAATCTGCACAGCTACTGCCTTTGCTGCCTGATTTTCAAGTATCTCTGGATATCGGAACTGATTTAAGAAAAATTAACAAACAGCAAAATTCACAGCTGACTTTGGAGAAACCTGTCTGGGAGAGTTCCCACATAGCGGAGCAGCTAAGTGTCTTTTTAAAGTGTAACCTTCCTGTTTATTTTGTAAAGTTACAATAGTGAGTAGAGTGGGGTTTTTTATTGTATGTTGTATTGAGATTTGTCTCTTGATTAAACTTTAAAAATATTAAATGTAGGTACTAAGTTAGCCTGGAGCGGTGCTTTTATGGAGCAGTAAGACGGTGCTACCTTCAGGGTCATTCCATTGTTAAGGTGCAAAGAGGGCCCTTAGTAGAGTGACGTGCACTTCCTGTCGGATGTAGGAGATTAGGGAGAGTTTCCATGTTCCTGATGATTCTGTCTGCAGAAAGTACGTTTGCTTGCGAATCCTATTGGATCGCATAGATTGGTTGGAGCAGCAGTCAGAGGCAATGAGGAATTTTAGGAGCCAGGGGTGTGATGGATCACAGTTGCAGGAAGGGAGATAAACTGAAGATACATTCATGTAGATGGGTTACCGCCAGGAAATGTAGGAGAGGGAGACAGGTCGTGCAGGAGTCTCCTGTGGTTATCCCCATCTCAAACAAGTATGCTGTTTTAGGAAATGTCGGGGGTGATGGGCTGTCAGGGGAATGAAGCACTGACAGCCAGATTTCTGGTACCGAGACTGGCTCCAATGTAACGAGGGGTACGTCAGATTCCAAACAGTCAATTGTGATAGGAAACTCTCTAGTCAGAGGCACAGGTAGACGTTTCTGCAGGCTAACAGCAAGAAATCAGAATGGTGTGTTGCCTCCCTGGTGCCAGGATCAAGGATATCTCAGAGAGGATACAGAATATTCTAAAAGAGAAGATGTTCCAGCAGGAGGTCATTGTACACATTGGAACTAACAATATTGGAAGAGAAAAGGATGAGATTCTGAGGAGAGAATATGGGAAGTTAGGCAGGAATTTAAAATGGAGGTCCTCAAAGGTAGTAATATCTGGATTACGCCCGGTTCCACAAGCTAGTGAGGGTAGGAATAGGAAGATAGAGCAGACGAATGCATGGCTGAGGAACTGGTGCAGGAGAGAAGGATTCACATTTTTGGATTATTGGAATCTCTTCTGGGTTAGAAGTGACCTGTATAAGAAGAACAGATTGCACCTGGATTGGAAGAAGACTAATACACTGGTGGGGAGATTTGCTAGAGCTGCTTGGGAGGATTTAAACTAGTGAGGTGGGTGGGGGTGGAACCGAGGAAGACAGCGAGGAAGGGGAGCAGTCCGAGACTGATACAGTTGGGAAAAAGAGTAAATCAAATAGTCAGGGCAGACACGAAAAAAGCAGAGAACGAGGTAGGACTGATGAATTAAACTGCATTTATTTCAATGCAAGAGGCCTAACAGGGAAGGCAGACGAACTTAGGGCATGTTTGGGAACATGGGACTGGAAATATCATAGTAATTACTGAGAAAGTGGCTCAGGGATAAACAGGACTGGTAGCTTAATGCTCCAGGGTATAGATGCTATAGGAAAGATTGAAAGGGAGGGAAGAGAGGAGGGGGAGTGGCGTTTTGGATTAGGAATAACATTACGGCTGTACTCAGGGAGGATATTCCTGGGAATACATCCAGGGAAGTTATTTGCGTGGAACTGGAAAATAAGAGAGAGATGATCACCCTATTGGTATTGAACTACAGACTGTCAGTGGGAAACCGAGAAACAAATTTGTAAGAAGGTCTCAGTTATCTGTGAGAATAATAGGGTGGTTATGATAGGGGATTTTAACTTTCCAAACATAACTGGGACTGCCATAGTGTTAAGGGCTTGGATGGAGTGCAATAAGTGTGTACAAGAAAATTTTTGATTCAGTATGTGGACGTACTTACTAGAAATTGTGCAAACCTTGACCTACTCTTGGGCAATAAGGCAGGGCAGGTGACCAAGGTGTCAGTGGGAGAGCACTTTGGGGCCAGCAACCGTAACTCTACTAGTTTTTAAATAGTGATGGAAAAGGATAGACTAAATCTAAAAGTTAAAGCTCTAAATTGGAGGAAGGCCAATTTTAACGGTATTAGGCAAGAACTTTCAAAAGTTGATTGGGGGTGGATGTTCACAGGTAAAAGGATGGCTAGAAAGTGGGAAGCCTTCAAAAGTGAGATAACCAGAGTCCAGAGACAGTGTGTTCCTGTTAGGATGAGGAGCAAGGCTGGTAAGTGTAAGAAATGCTGGATGACTAGAGAAATTGACGTTTTGGTCAAGAAAAAGAAGGAAGAATATATCAGGTATAGACAGCAGAGATCGAGTGAATTCTTAGAAGAGTATAAGGGGAGTAACAGTATACTTAAGAGGAAATCAGGAGGACAAAAAGAAGACATGAAATAGCTTTGGCAAATAGGCCTAAGGAGAATTCAAAGGGATTTTATAAATACATTAAGGACAATAGGATAACCAAGGACAGAATAGGGTCCCTTAAAGATCATCAAGGCTGCTATACGTGGAAATGCAGGGTATGAGTGAGATACCAAACGAGTGTTTTGCATCAGTGTTTACTGTGGAGAAGGATATGGAAGATACAGAATGTGGGGAAATAAATAGCGACATCTTGAAAAATGTCCAAATTAGAGGAAGAGGAGCTGAACGGTTTAAAACGCATTAAGGTGGATAAATCCCCAGGACCGATCAGGTGTACCCTAGAACTCTGTGGAAAGCTAGGGAAGTGATTGCTGGCCGCTTTGCTGAGATATTTGTATCATCATTAGCCACAGGTGAGATGCCGAAAGACTGGAGGTTGACTAACATGATGTCACTATTTAACAAAGGTGGTAAGGAAAAGCCAATGAATTATAGACCGGTGAGCCTGATATCGGTGGTGGACAAGTTGTTGGATGGAATCCTGAGGGATAGGATTTACATGTATTTGGAAAGGCAAGGACTGATTAGGGATTGTCAATGTGGCTTTGTGCTGGGAAATCATGTCTCACTGACTTGATTGAGTTTTTTGAAGAAGTAACAAAGAGGATTTATGAGGGCAGAGCAGTGAATGTGATCTATATGGACATCAGTAAGGCGTTCGATAAGGTTCCTCATTGTAGACTGGTTAGCAAGGTTAGATCCCAAGGAATACAGGGAGAACTAGCCATTTGGATACAAAACTGGCTCAAAAGTAAAAAACAGAGGATGGTGGTGGAGGGTTGTTTTTCAGACTGGAGGCGGGTGACCAGCCGTGTGCCACAAAGATCTGGACTGGATCCACTGCTTTTCATCATTTATATAAATTATCTGGATGTGAACATAGAGGGTACAGTTAGTAAGTTTGCTGATGACACTAAAATTGGAAGTAGCAGTGGACAGCGAAGAAGGTTACCTCAGAGTACAACAGGATCTTGATCAGATGGGCCAATAGACCGAGGAGTGGCAGATGGAGTTTAATTTAGATAAATGTGAGGTGCTGCATTTTGGAAAGGCAAATCAGGGCAGGACTTATACATTTAATGGTAAAGTCCTGGTGAGAGTTGCTGAACAAAGAGACCTTGAAGTGCAAGTTCATAGTTCCTTGAAATTGGAGTCGCAGGTAGATAGGATAGAGAAGAAGGCATTTGGTACGCTTGCCTTTATTGGTCAGTACATTGAGTATCGGAGCTGGGAGATCATGTTACAGCTGTACAAGACATTGTTTAGGTCAATTTTGGAATATTGCATTCAGTTCTGTCCTCCCTGATATAGGGAAGATGTTGTGAAACTAGACAGGGTTCAGAAAAGATTTACAAGGATGTTGCCAGGATTGGAGGGTCTTAGCTGTAGGGAGAGGCTGAATAGGCTGGGCCTATTTTTCCTGGAATGTCAGAGGCTGAGGGGTTACCTTATAGAGGTTTATAAAATCGTGAGGGACATGGATAGAGCAAATAGACAAGGTCTTTTCCCTGGGGTCGGGGAGTCCAAAACTAGAGGGCATAGGTATAAGATGATCATGGCAAGATTTAAAAGGGATCTAAGGGGCAACTTTTTCACACAGAGGGTGGTGCATGTATGGAATGAGCTGTCAGAGGAAGTGCTGGAGGCTAGTACAATTACAACATTTAAAAGGCATCTGAAAGGGTATATGAATAGGAAGGGTTTAGAGGCATATGGGCCAAATGCTGGCAAATGGGAATAGACTATCTGGTCTACATGGATGAGTTGGACTGAAGGATCTGCTTCCGTACTGCACATCTCTGACTCTAATTAAGTTGATAATTTATCACAACCAGATTGTATGCATTAAAGGAGGCTGAGGACAATAAGGGAAGTAAATTATAGAGGTAACGCAAACTTCTAATCCTCTTTTAAGTATGCGATGGTTCAAGAGGACAAGAGGATGGTTCAAAAAGACAGTGTAAGGATAAACCTCAGCAACTAGAGGCCAGTCAGTTGAACCTTAGTGACAACAAAGCTTTAGATGACAATCAGAGAATCATAGAACCCCTACAGTACAGAAACAGGCCCTTTGGCCCAACAAGTCCACAGTGACCCCCACAGCATCCCACCCAGACCCATCCCCCTATAACCCACCTAATCTTCACATCCCTGAACACTACAGGCAATTTATCGTGGCCAATCCACCTAACCTGCACATCTTTGGACTGTGGGAGGAAACCAGAGCACCCAGCGGAAACCCAAGCAGACATGGGGAGAACGTGCAAACTCCACACGGACAGTCGCCCGAGGGTGGAATCGAACCCGGGTCCCTGGCGCTGCGAGGCAGCAGCGCTAACCACTGAGCCACTGTGCCACCCTAAATCTGATATAAAATTAACAGTCACTTTGACAAATGTGGATTACAAAGAAAAACATGGTATGGATTTAGTAAGGGGAAAATTGCATTTCACTGCCTTAATTGAGTCTTTTGATGAGGAACAAAGACGGTTGATAGGTGTACATGAATTTCCAAATGTTATTTGATAAGGTGCAACATATTAGAATTGTCAGTGTAGTTTCAACTTCTTTTAAAAAAAAAATTTTAAAATGAGCACTGACAGCATGAATTCAAATTTGGCTAAGTTACAGGAAATAGAAATGGTGAATGCATCTTTTTTGTACTGGAGGAATACATACAATGGGGCTCCCTGGGATTAATAAAGAACAACTACTTTTCTTGATACACTGATGATCTAGAGATTGGTATGCAGGACACAATTGCAAAAAGTTCCGCTAACAAAAGCTTGTGATTGATGAGGAGGAAAATGTGAGGTTCCAGGAGGACATAGGATCTCAAGAGGCAGTGGAATGGACAAACCGACAGTAAAAAAGAAAGCATCGTATTGGGGAAATGCACAAGAAAGTAGGATTAGCTAAATTGTTATTCAGAAAGCTAACATGGATAATGATAGGCAATTCATTTCCTTCCAGGTGCTCCTCCTATACCTTTTTGAAAGTCATAATTGAATCTGCCTCCATCACCTTTTCAAAACAGCATCTTCCAGATAAAGTCATTGAGATGTACAGCACAGAAAAAGACCCTTCGGTCCAACTCACCCGGCATTGACCAGATATCCCAATTTGACTCAATCCCATTTACCAGCATTTGGCCCATATCCCTCTAAACCCTTCCCATTCATATACCCAGCCAGAACCCTTTTAAATGCTGTAATTGTACCCACCTCCACTATTTCCTCTGGCAGCTCGTGGGATTCGTGCACCACCCTCTGTGTGAAAAAGCTGCCCCTTAGGTCCCTTTTAAATCATTCCACTCTCATCTTAAACCTTTGGCCTCTAGTTTTGGAGGCCCCCACCCTAGGAACAAGACCTTGGTTATTCACCCAATACATGCTCCTCATGATTTTATAAACTTCTATAAGGTCACCCCTCTGCCTCTGACACTCCAGGGAAAGAAGCCCCAAGCTATTCAGCTTCTACTATAGGTCAAACCCTTCCAGTCCCGGCAACATCCTTGTAAATCTTTTCTGCACCCTCTCAAGTTTAACAACATCCTTCCTATAGAAGGGCGACTAGAGTTGAACGCAGTATTTCAAAAGTGGCCTCACCAATATCCTGTAGAACCACTACATGACACCCCAACTCCTGTACTCAATGCACTGACCAACGAAGGCAAGCGTGCCAAATACCTTCTTCTCTATCCTGTTTAACCGCGACTCCACTTTCAAGGAACTTTGGACCTCGGTCTCTTTGTTCAGCAACATTCCCCCAGGGCCCTACTATTCACTATATACGTCCTGCCCTGGTTTGCCTTACCAAAATGCAAAAGTTCTCATTTATCTAAAGTAAACTCCATTTGCCACTCCTCAGCCCAGAGGCCCATCTGATCAAGGTCCCATTACAGTCTGCGACAATCTTCTTCACTGTCCACTACACAACCTATTTTGGTGTCATCTGCAAACTTACTACCTGTACTTCCCATAGTCGCATCAAAATCATTTCTATAAAAGATGAAAAGTAGTGGATCCAGCACTTATTCTTGTGGCATACTGCTGGTCACAGACCTCCAGTCCAAAGAACATTCCTTTCAACACCACCCTCTGTCAATTTTGAATCCAATTGGCTAGCTTCCCCTGGATCCCTTGTGATCTAAGTCTACCACGCGGAACCTTCTCAAACACTTACTCAAGTCCATATAGACAACGTCCACTGCTCTGCCTTCATTAATCTTCTTTGTCGCTTCTTCAAAACACTCAGTCAAGTTAGAGACACACAATTTCACACATACAAAGCCATGTCAACGATCCCTAATCAGTCCTTGCCTTTCCAACTGCATGTAAATCCTGTCCCTCAGAATCCCCTCCAACAACTGACCTACCACTGACGTAAGGCTCACTAGCATTTAGTTCCTTGACTTTTCCTTACAGTCTTTCTTAAATAATAGCACCATATTAGCCAACCTTGAGTTTTCCGGCACCTCGCCTGCGGCTATCGATCATTTAAATATCTCAGCAAGGAGCCCAGCAATCTCTTCCACAGCTTCCCACAAAGTTCTAGGAAACAGCTGATCAGATCGTAACCACTTGCCATCTCTTCATGTTGCAGGTGGCACTATTGCCAATCGCCTTAAATCTTTGCTGACTATTTCACAACCTTCACAGTAATGAGAATAGTTTTACTGTATTTACACTGTCCAGACTGTCATAATTGTAATTGCCTCTATCAGCTGTCCTCTCAACTTCAGCTTCCTCAATCTATTCACCCAACTGGAGTTCTTTATCCCAGGAATCATGCTCATAAATCTTTTCTGCACTATTTCCAATGCTGTAACAGCCTTCCAATGGTACTGCGTCAAGAAAGGAATATAATACTCCACTGAGGTCAAATCAATGTTTTATAAAAGGTTGATATAATATCCTTATTTTTGTACTCTACAACTGTCTGAATCCCAGTATCCAATATGTGTTTTTAACTACTTTCTCAACTTGTTCTGCCACTTTCTGCAATTTATGCATTTATACTATTAGGTCTTTCAGTTCCTACATCCAATCACTTCATATGTAAATGATGTCAATTTCATCTGTCATATGATCCACCCTTTCCACCAGCCTGTCTAGGTCTCTCGAAGTCCACTGTCTTCACAATGAGCAATAGAGTCATAGAGGTCTACAACATGGAAACAGTCCCTTTGGCCCAACTTGCCCATGCTGCCCAGTTTTCACAAATTAAACTAGTCCCATTTGCCTGCATTTGGTCCATATCCCACCATACCTATCCCATCCATGTACCTGTCTAAACGTTTCTTCAATGACAAAATTGTACTCGATTCCACAACTACCCTTGGCAGCACATTTCAGACATTCACCACCCTCTGTGTGAAAAAATTGCCTCCGAACCCTTTTGTATCTCTCCCCTCTCAAATTAAACCCACGCTCTCTAGTTTCAGACTCCCCTACCATGGGGAAATGCTGTGAGCTATCTACCTTATCCGTGTCTCTTATGTTTTATATACCTCTATAAGGTCACCCCTCGGTCTCCTACGCTCCTGGAAAAAAGAAGTCCCAGCTTCCATGTTTAGAGTTATGACCAAATTTTCATTCAGAAAATGGTACAAAACTAATCATACCAGAAAGAAAATTCACAATAACTTAGCATCTTAATAAGTAGGAAACCAAACAGGCTGCTATTATTATCAATAACTTGATTGTAGAAGAGAGACTAGACAGGAAGGCAACAAAATTCTGTTCTGCTACATTCTAACGCCTTGTCACCCAAAACCACAGACAAATAAAACAAGCTAATCATGACTGAGCCAAGTGTTAATAATCTAGCATCTAAAAAACCTGGCAGGAGTCCAGGGGGAAAAAAAATCTGATCAATATAGCAAAATTGCTTTGATCGTATACAGTCTCTATGGCTGACTTAACAGCTCATTCAAGAGATAACAAGCATGGGGCTGGATGAACACAGCAGTCAAGCAGCATCATAGGAGCAGGAAAACTTGACGTTTCGGGCCTAAACCCTTCATCAGAAATGGGGGAGGGGAAGAGGGTTCTGAAATAAATAGGGAGAGAGGGGGAGGCGGATAGAGGATGGATAGAGGAGAGGATAGGTGGAGAGGAGGCAGACAAGTCGAAGAGGCGGGGATGGAGCCAGTAAAAGG